>JAUCBJ010004482.1:0-23576 GCA_032718475.1 Nemertoderma westbladi | reverse complement strand
ATTAAAGGTACAACATAAACATTGTAGTTATATATTAAACGAAGTAGAAGTCTAACTAGTTACACATAAACCACCTCCTATACCGGTACATAAAAACTAATATTTAGCCCTACCAAAAGGGCTGCCATAGTGTTATTAGTCCCCCATTATTACCACATTATTACTATTATGTTAATTAATAGAGATGTTCGACACGGTTATATATTTATAACATATTTGCTCTAACCTATCACAACAACCCATATAACCTCAGTATATTTTCTGATACACAATAAGATATCAGCTTTCCTTGTTTTTATTAAACGATAAGGATTGTGCGTCCACAATATTAATTAGCGATAACATCTTCTTTTATTCTGTAAATAAACTATCTGCCAGCCACATTTACAATATTAGCTATTTACTTCAGTGTAATATAGAATGTAGGCAAAGCAAACAATGACCTTATCTATAGTTATTACTCTACTCCATTGCATTAGTGGATGGATGGATAGGATTCCTAAACCACAATCCAAATCAATCAATAATTATACACCAGCCTATCCTGTGGCCAACCTGCTGGTTAATTGGTGCTGCTATATGTTCAATATCAACGAATCTTATTGGTTAAATTTGTGATAATGATTCTGCTTGGTTTGGTTCAAGGCTAAGCACCACGATTAGCCTACAATATTACTATCTAAAGCCCCGTTCACATCCAACGGTGCGTGAGCGGTACAGTAGTCTAGCGGTATTGAGGCGGTAAGCCAGCGGTACATTACCCGGAGCCCGTCCACAACCAACGGTACCGTTGCGGTAACTTGTTGCTATCCCGTTACCCGTTGCTAACCCGTTGCTATCTGTCGACTGTCAATTCAACAGAAATTAGTTACATTAATTGTTTTAACATTGTATAAATGGGCTGCGGTTCCTGTTGGGTCGTTCACAGTCAGCGGTGTACCGCTGGCCCTGCGGTACACCGCGCGGTGTACCGTTCCGTTGAAAGTGAACGCCCCTTTACTTATTAAGACATCATTCGTTAACATATATACTATTTTATTTTATATATATATATTACGCTTACAGTAGTGATCTATGTCGATCTGTCGATTCTATTTATAATCGGCATGCTGCATCGCAGCTGCATTTAGAATGCTGTGCCAACTTTATCGTCATAATTGCGCCGCCAGGCGCCAGAACTCCCTATCACTAATGACTTACGCGAGATCATCCGCATCTTCAACACAGTGTCCTTTACTTTAAGAAGAGGCGTCTCAAAAAAAGTCATGGGCTGTCTGTCCCTCATCGCGAATTCAATTCCAGCGTAGCGGAGCCCGCACTGTTCATCTACCAAGCTTGGGGGAGCCAATGAGACACCTCCAATGTTATATAGTGTCTGGTTGGAGATGTGTGCATTGTACTTGACACAATGAACCCGGCGTAGCATTCTTGTGAATGTGCCATCCAGAGATTTGGTGTCCTCAGCAGTTAGAGCCCAGCATGGACTACCATAGAGGAGTACTGGAACTATTTTATTACTACTACTTTTGCTTTACTTTATTCGGGTCATATTGGCTGTTAACGTCTGTTATTTGACATTTAGTGGAACAGTCAATGCCATTTATGTCGAACAGAAAATCTGTTTCATTCATTGTTTTGAAGCCCCGGAATTCTCGCCAAGTAACGTATGTGTGTGTGTATGTGTGTGTGTATGTGTGTGTGTATGTGTGTGTGTATGTGTGTGTGTATGTGTGTGCGTATGTGTGTGTGTATGTGTATGTGTGTGTGTAGTGTGTGTATGTGTGTGCGTATGTGTGTGTGTATGTGTGTGTGTATGTGTGTGCGTATGTGTGTGCGTATGTGTGTGCGTATGTGTGTGTGTATGTGTGTGTGTATGTGTGTGTGTATGTGTGTGTGTATGTGTGTGCGTATGTGTGTGTGTATGTGTGTGCGTATGTGTGTGTGTATGTGTGTGTGTATGTGTGTGTGTATGTGTGTGTGTATGTGTGTGTGTATGTGTGTGTGTATGTGTGTGTGTATGTGTGTGTGTATGTGTGTGTGTATGTGTGTGTGTATGTGTGTGTGTATGTGTGTGTGTATGTGTGTGCGTATGTGTGTGTGTATGTGTGTGTGTATGTGTGTGCGTATGTGTGTGTGTATGTGTGTGTGTATGTGTGTGTGTATGTGTGTGTGTATGTGTGTGTATGTGTGTGATGTGTGTGTGTATGTGTGTGTGTATGTGTGTGCGTATGTGTGTGTGTATGTGTGTGTGTATGTGTGTGTGTATGTGTGTGTGTATGTGTGTGCGTATGTGTGTGTGTATGTGTGTGCGTATGTGTGTGTGTATGTGTGTGTGTATGTGTGTGTGTATGTGTGTGTGTATGTGTGTGTGTATGTGTGTGTGTATGTGTGTGTGTATGTGTGTGCGTATGTGTGTGTGTATGTGTGTGTGTATGTGTGTGTGTATGTGTGTGTGTATGTGTGTGTGTATGTGTGTGTGTATGTGTGTGTGTATGTGTGTGTGTATGTGTGTGTGTATGTGTGTGTGTATGTGTGTGTGTATGTGTGTGCGTATGTGTGTGTGTATGTGTGTGTGTATGTGTGTGTGTATGTGTGTGTGTATGTGTGTGTGTATGTGTGTGCGTATGTGTGTGTGTATGTGTGTGTGTATGTGTGTGTGTATGTGTGTGTGTATGTGTGTGTGTATGTGTGTGTGTATGTGTGTGTGTATGTGTGTGCGTATGTGTGTGTGTATGTGTGTGTGTATGTGTGTGCGTATGTGTGTGCGTATGTGTGTGTGTATGTGTGTGTGTATGTGTGTGTGTATGTGTGTGTGTATGTGTGTGTGTATGTGTGTGCGTATGTGTGTGTGTATGTGTGTGTGTATGTGTGTGTGTATGTGTGTGTGTATGTGTGTGTGTATGTGTGTGTGTATGTGTGTGTGTATGTGTGTGTGTATGTGTGTGTGTATGTGTGTGTGTATGTGTGTGTGTATGTGTGTGTGTATGTGTGTGTGTATGTGTGTGTGTATGTGTGTGTGTATGTGTGTGTGTATGTGTGTGTGTATGTGTGTGTGTATGTGTGTGTGTATGTGTGTGTGTATGTGTGTGTGTATGTGTGTGTGTATGTGTGTGTGTATGTGTGTGTGTATGTGTGTGTGTATGTGTGTGTGTATGTGTGTGTGTATGTGTGTGTGTATGTGTGTGTGTATGTGTGTGCGTATGTGTGTGTGTATGTGTGTGTGTATGTGTGTGTGTATGTGTGTGTGTATGTGTGTGTGTATGTGTGTGTGTATGTGTGTGTGTATGTGTGTGGTATGTGTGTGGTATGTGTGTGTGTATGTGTGTGTGTATGTGTGTGCGTATGTGTGTGTGTATGTGTGTGTGTATGTGTGTGTGTATGTGTGTGTGTATGTGTGTGTGTATGTGTGTGTGTATGTGTGTGTGTATGTGTGTGTGTATGTGTGTGTGTATGTGTGTGTGTATGTGTGTGTGTATGTGTGTGTGTATGTGTGTGTGTATGTGTGTGTGTATGTGTGTGCGTATGTGTGTGTGTATGTGTGTGTGTATGTGTGTGTGTATGTGTGTGTGTATGTGTGTGTGTATGTGTGTGTGTATGTGTGTGTGTATGTGTGTGTGTATGTGTGTGTGTATGTGTGTGTGTATGTGTGTGTGTATGTGTGTGTGTATGTGTGTGTGTATGTGTGTGTGTATGTGTGTGTGTATGTGTGTGTGTATGTGTGTGTGTATGTGTGTGGTATGTGTGTGTGTATGTGTGTGTGTATGTGTGTGTGTATGTGTGTGTGTATGTGTGTGTGTATGTGTGTGTGTATGTGTGTGTGTATGTGTGTGTGTATGTGTGTGTGTATGTGTGTGTGTATGTGTGTGTGTATGTGTGTGTGTATGTGTGTGTGTATGTGTGTGTGTATGTGTGTGTGTATGTGTGTGTGTATGTGTGTGTGTATGTGTGTGTGTATGTGTGTGTGTATGTGTGTGTGTATGTGTGTGTGTATGTGTGTGTGTATGTGTGTGTGTATGTGTGTGTGTATGTGTGTGTGTATGTGTGTGTGTATGTGTGTGTGTATGTGTGTGTGTATGTGTGTGTGTATGTGTGTGTGTATGTGTGTGTGTATGTGTGTGTGTATGTGTGTGTGTATGTGTGTGTGTATGTGTGTGTGTATGTGTGTGTGTATGTGTGTGTGTATGTGTGTGTGTATGTGTGTGTGTATGTGTGTGTGTATGTGTGTGTGTATGTGTGTGTGTATGTGTGTGTGTATGTGTGTGTGTATGTGTGTGTGTATGTGTGTGTGTATGTGTGTGCGTATGTGTGTGTGTATGTGTGTGTGTATGTGTGTGTGTATGTGTGTGTGTATGTGTGTGTGTATGTGTGTGTGTATGTGTGTGTGTATGTGTGTGTGTATGTGTGTGTGTATGTGTGTGTGTATGTGTGTGTGTATGTGTGTGTGTATGTGTGTGTGTATGTGTGTGTGTATGTGTGTGTGTATGTGTGTGTGTATGTGTGTGTGTATGTGTGTGTGTATGTGTGTGTGTATGTGTGTGTGTATGTGTGTGTGTATGTGTGTGTGTATGTGTGTGCGTATGTGTGTGTGTATGTGTGTGTGTATGTGTGTGTGTATGTGTGTGTGTATGTGTGTGTGTATGTGTGTGTGTATGTGTGTGTGTATGTGTGTGTGTATGTGTGTGTGTATGTGTGTGTGTATGTGTGTGTGTATGTGTGTGTGTATGTGTGTGTGTATGTGTGTGTGTATGTGTGTGTGTATGTGTGTGTGTATGTGTGTGTGTATGTGTGTGTGTATGTGTGTGTGTATGTGTGTGTGTATGTGTGTGTGTATGTGTGTGTGTATGTGTGTGTGTATGTGTGTGTGTATGTGTGTGTGTATGTGTGTGCGTATGTGTGTGTGTATGTGTGTGTGTATGTGTGTGTGTATGTGTGTGTGTATGTGTGTGTGTATGTGTGTGTGTATGTGTGTGTGTATGTGTGTGTGTATGTGTGTGTGTATGTGTGTGTGTATGTGTGTGTGTATGTGTGTGTGTATGTGTGTGTGTATGTGTGTGTGTATGTGTGTGTGTATGTGTGTGTGTATGTGTGTGTGTATGTGTGTGTGTATGTGTGTGTGTATGTGTGTGTGTATGTGTGTGTGTATGTGTGTGTGTATGTGTGTGTGTATGTGTGTGTGTATGTGTGTGTGTATGTGTGTGTGTATGTGTGTGTGTATGTGTGTGTGTATGTGTGTGTGTATGTGTGTGTGTATGTGTGTGTGTATGTGTGTGTGTATGTGTGTGTGTATGTGTGTGTGTATGTGTGTGTGTATGTGTGTGTGTATGTGTGTGTGTATGTGTGTGTGTATGTGTGTGTGTATGTGTGTGTGTATGTGTGTGTGTATGTGTGTGTGTATGTGTGTGTGTATGTGTGTGTGTATGTGTGTGTGTATGTGTGTGTGTATGTGTGTGTGTATGTGTGTGTGTATGTGTGTGTGTATGTGTGTGTGTATGTGTGTGTGTATGTGTGTGTGTATGTGTGTGTGTATGTGTGTGTGTATGTGTGTGTGTATGTGTGTGTGTATGTGTGTGTGTATGTGTGTGTGTATGTGTGTGTGTATGTGTGTGTGTATGTGTGTGTGTATGTGTGTGTGTATGTGTGTGTGTATGTGTGTGTGTATGTGTGTGTGTATGTGTGTGTGTATGTGTGTGTGTATGTGTGTGTGTATGTGTGTGTGTATGTGTGTGTGTATGTGTGTGTGTATGTGTGTGTGTATGTGTGTGTGTATGTGTGTGTGTATGTGTGTGTGTATGTGTGTGTGTATGTGTGTGTGTATGTGTGTGTGTATGTGTGTGTGTATGTGTGTGTGTATGTGTGTGTGTATGTGTGTGTGTATGTGTGTGTGTATGTGTGTGTGTATGTGTGTGTGTATGTGTGTGTGTATGTGTGTGTGTATGTGTGTGTGTATGTGTGTGTGTATGTGTGTGTGTATGTGTGTGTGTATGTGTGTGTGTATGTGTGTGTGTATGTGTGTGTGTATGTGTGTGTGTATGTGTGTGTGTATGTGTGTGTGTATGTGTGTGTGTATGTGTGTGTGTATGTGTGTGTGTATGTGTGTGTGTATGTGTGTGTGTATGTGTGTGTGTATGTGTGTGTGTATGTGTGTGTGTATGTGTGTGTGTATGTGTGTGTGTATGTGTGTGTGTATGTGTGTGTGTATGTGTGTGTGTATGTGTGTGTGTATGTGTGTGTGTATGTGTGTGTGTATGTGTGTGTGTATGTGTGTGTGTATGTGTGTGTGTATGTGTGTGTGTATGTGTGTGTGTATGTGTGTGTGTATGTGTGTGTGTATGTGTGTGTGTATGTGTGTGTGTATGTGTGTGTGTATGTGTGTGTGTATGTGTGTGTGTATGTGTGTGTGTATGTGTGTGTGTATGTGTGTGTGTATGTGTGTGTGTATGTGTGTGTGTATGTGTGTGTGTATGTGTGTGTGTATGTGTGTGTGTATGTGTGTGTGTATGTGTGTGTGTATGTGTGTGTGTATGTGTGTGTGTATGTGTGTGTGTATGTGTGTGTGTATGTGTGTGTGTATGTGTGTGTGTATGTGTGTGTGTATGTGTGTGTGTATGTGTGTGTGTATGTGTGTGTGTATGTGTGTGTGTATGTGTGTGTGTATGTGTGTGTGTATGTGTGTGTGTATGTGTGTGTGTATGTGTGTGTGTATGTGTGTGTGTATGTGTGTGTGTATGTGTGTGTGTATGTGTGTGTGTATGTGTGTGTGTATGTGTGTGTGTATGTGTGTGTGTATGTGTGTGTGTATGTGTGTGTGTATGTGTGTGTGTATGTGTGTGTGTATGTGTGTGTGTATGTGTGTGTGTATGTGTGTGTGTATGTGTGTGTGTATGTGTGTGTGTATGTGTGTGTGTATGTGTGTGTGTATGTGTGTGTGTATGTGTGTGTGTATGTGTGTGTGTATGTGTGTGTGTATGTGTGTGTGTATGTGTGTGTGTATGTGTGTGTGTATGTGTGTGTGTATGTGTGTGTGTATGTGTGTGTGTATGTGTGTGTGTATGTGTGTGTGTATGTGTGTGTGTATGTGTGTGTGTATGTGTGTGTGTATGTGTGTGTGTATGTGTGTGTGTATGTGTGTGTGTATGTGTGTGTGTATGTGTGTGTGTATGTGTGTGTGTATGTGTGTGTGTATGTGTGTGTGTATGTGTGTGTGTATGTGTGTGTGTATGTGTGTGTGTGTGTGATGTGTGTGTGTATGTGTGTGTGTATGTGTGTGTGTATGTGTGTGTGTATGTGTGTGTGTATGTGTGTGTGTATGTGTGTGTGTATGTGTGTGTGTATGTGTGTGTGTATGTGTGTGTGTATGTGTGTGTGTATGTGTGTGTGTATGTGTGTGTGTATGTGTGTGTGTATGTGTGTGTGTATGTGTGTGTGTATGTGTGTGTGTATGTGTGTGTGTATGTGTGTGTGTATGTGTGTGTGTATGTGTGTGTGTATGTGTGTGTGTATGTGTGTGTGTATGTGTGTGTGTATGTGTGTGTGTATGTGTGTGTGTATGTGTGTGTGTATGTGTGTGTGTATGTGTGTGTGTATGTGTGTGTGTATGTGTGTGTGTATGTGTGTGTGTATGTGTGTGTGTATGTGTGTGTGTATGTGTGTGCGTATGTGTGTGTGTATGTGTGTGTGTATGTGTGTGTGTATGTGTGTGTGTATGTGTGTGTGTATGTGTGTGTGTATGTGTGTGTGTATGTGTGTGTGTATGTGTGTGTGTATGTGTGTGTGTATGTGTGTGTGTATGTGTGTGTGTATGTGTGTGTGTATGTGTGTGTGTATGTGTGTGTGTATGTGTGTGTGTATGTGTGTGCGTATGTGTGTGTGTATGTGTGTGTGTATGTGTGTGTGTATGTGTGTGTGTATGTGTGTGTGTATGTGTGTGTGTATGTGTGTGTGTATGTGTGTGTGTATGTGTGTGTGTATGTGTGTGTGTATGTGTGTGTGTATGTGTGTGTGTATGTGTGTGTGTATGTGTGTGTGTATGTGTGTGTGTATGTGTGTGTGTATGTGTGTGTGTATGTGTGTGTGTATGTGTGTGTGTATGTGTGTGTGTATGTGTGTGTGTATGTGTGTGTGTATGTGTGTGTGTATGTGTGTGTGTATGTGTGTGTGTATGTGTGTGTGTATGTGTGTGTGTATGTGTGTGTGTATGTGTGTGTGTATGTGTGTGTGTATGTGTGTGTGTATGTGTGTGTGTATGTGTGTGTGTATGTGTGTGTGTATGTGTGTGTGTATGTGTGTGTGTATGTGTGTGTGTATGTGTGTGTGTATGTGTGTGTGTATGTGTGTGTGTATGTGTGTGTGTATGTGTGTGTGTATGTGTGTGTGTATGTGTGTGTGTATGTGTGTGTGTATGTGTGTGTGTATGTGTGTGTGTATGTGTGTGTGTATGTGTGTGTGTATGTGTGTGTGTATGTGTGTGTGTATGTGTGTGTGTATGTGTGTGTGTATGTGTGTGTGTATGTGTGTGTGTATGTGTGTGTGTATGTGTGTGTGTATGTGTGTGTGTATGTGTGTGTGTATGTGTGTGTGTATGTGTGTGTGTATGTGTGTGTGTATGTGTGTGTGTATGTGTGTGTGTATGTGTGTGTGTATGTGTGTGTGTATGTGTGTGTGTATGTGTGTGTGTATGTGTGTGTGTATGTGTGTGTGTATGTGTGTGTGTATGTGTGTGTGTATGTGTGTGTGTATGTGTGTGTGTATGTGTGTGTGTATGTGTGTGTGTATGTGTGTGTGTATGTGTGTGTGTATGTGTGTGTGTATGTGTGTGTGTATGTGTGTGTGTATGTGTGTGTGTATGTGTGTGTGTATGTGTGTGTGTATGTGTGTGTGTATGTGTGTGTGTATGTGTGTGTGTATGTGTGTGTGTATGTGTGTGTGTATGTGTGTGTGTATGTGTGTGTGTATGTGTGTGTGTATGTGTGTGTGTATGTGTGTGGTATGTGTGTGTGTATGTGTGTGTGTATGTGTGTGTGTATGTGTGTGTGTATGTGTGTGTGTATGTGTGTGTGTATGTGTGTGTGTATGTGTGTGTGTATGTGTGTGTGTATGTGTGTGTGTATGTGTGTGTGTATGTGTGTGTGTATGTGTGTGTGTATGTGTGTGTGTATGTGTGTGTGTATGTGTGTGTGTATGTGTGTGTGTATGTGTGTGTGTATGTGTGTGTGTATGTGTGTGTGTATGTGTGTGTGTATGTGTGTGTGTATGTGTGTGTGTATGTGTGTGTGTATGTGTGTGTGTATGTGTGTGTGTATGTGTGTGTGTATGTGTGTGTGTATGTGTGTGTGTATGTGTGTGTGTATGTGTGTGTGTATGTGTGTGTGTATGTGTGTGTGTATGTGTGTGTGTATGTGTGTGTGTATGTGTGTGTGTATGTGTGTGTGTATGTGTGTGTGTATGTGTGTGTGTATGTGTGTGTGTATGTGTGTGTGTATGTGTGTGTGTATGTGTGTGTGTATGTGTGTGTGTATGTGTGTGTGTATGTGTGTGTGTATGTGTGTGTGTATGTGTGTGTGTATGTGTGTGTGTATGTGTGTGTGTATGTGTGTGTGTATGTGTGTGTGTATGTGTGTGTGTATGTGTGTGTGTATGTGTGTGTGTATGTGTGTGTGTATGTGTGTGTGTATGTGTGTGTGTATGTGTGTGTGTATGTGTGTGTGTATGTGTGTGTGTATGTGTGTGTGTATGTGTGTGTGTATGTGTGTGTGTATGTGTGTGTGTATGTGTGTGTGTATGTGTGTGTGTATGTGTGTGTGTATGTGTGTGTGTATGTGTGTGTGTATGTGTGTGTGTATGTGTGTGTGTATGTGTGTGTGTATGTGTGTGTGTATGTGTGTGTGTATGTGTGTGTGTATGTGTGTGTGTATGTGTGTGTGTATGTGTGTGTGTATGTGTGTGTGTATGTGTGTGTGTATGTGTGTGTGTATGTGTGTGTGTATGTGTGTGTGTATGTGTGTGTGTATGTGTGTGTGTATGTGTGTGTGTATGTGTGTGTGTATGTGTGTGTGTATGTGTGTGTGTATGTGTGTGTGTATGTGTGTGTGTATGTGTGTGTGTATGTGTGTGTGTATGTGTGTGTGTATGTGTGTGTGTATGTGTGTGTGTATGTGTGTGTGTATGTGTGTGCGTATGTGTGTGTGTATGTGTGTGTGTATGTGTGTGTGTATGTGTGTGTGTATGTGTGTGTGTATGTGTGTGTGTATGTGTGTGTGTATGTGTGTGTGTATGTGTGTGTGTATGTGTGTGTGTGTGTGTGTGTATGTGTGTGTGTATGTGTGTGTGTATGTGTGTGTGTATGTGTGTGTGTATGTGTGTGTGTATGTGTGTGTGTATGTGTGTGCGTATGTGTGTGTGTATGTGTGTGCGTATGTGTGTGTGTATGTGTGTGTGTATGTGTGTGGTATGTGTGTGCGTATGTGTGTGTGTATGTGTGTGTGTATGTGTGTGTGTATGTGTGTGTGTATGTGTGTGTGTATGTGTGTGCGTATGTGTGTGTGTATGTGTGTGTGTATGTGTGTGTGTATGTGTGTGTGTATGTGTGTGTGTATGTGTGTGTGTATGTGTGTGTGTATGTGTGTGTGTATGTGTGTGTGTATGTGTGTGTGTATGTGTGTGTGTATGTGTGTGTGTATGTGTGTGTGTATGTGTGTGTGTGTGTGTGTATGTGTGTGTGTATGTGTGTGTGTATGTGTGTGTGTATGTGTGTGTGTATGTGTGTGTGTATGTGTGTGTGTATGTGTGTGTGTATGTGTGTGTGTATGTGTGTGTGTATGTGTGTGTGTATGTGTGTGTGTATGTGTGTGCGTATGTGTGTGTGTATGTGTGTGTGTATGTGTGTGCGTATGTGTGTGTGTATGTGTGTGCGTATGTGTGTGTGTATGTGTGTGTGTATGTGTGTGCGTATGTGTGTGTGTATGTGTGTGTGTATGTGTGTGTGTATGTGTGTGCGTATGTGTGTGTGTATGTGTGTGTGTATGTGTGTGTGTATGTGTGTGTGTATGTGTGTGTGTATGTGTGTGTGTATGTGTGTGTGTATGTGTGTGCGTATGTGTGTGTGTATGTGTGTGTGTATGTGTGTGCGTATGTGTGTGTGTATGTGTGTGTGTATGTGTGTGTGTATGTGTGTGTGTATGTGTGTGTGTATGTGTGTGTGTATGTGTGTGTGTATGTGTGTGTGTATGTGTGTGTGTATGTGTGTGCGTATGTGTGTGTGTATGTGTGTGTGTATGTGTGTGTGTATGTGTGTGCGTATGTGTGTGTGTATGTGTGTGTGTATGTGTGTGTGTATGTGTGTGTGTATGTGTGTGTGTATGTGTGTGTGTATGTGTGTGCGTATGTGTGTGTGTATGTGTGTGTGTATGTGTGTGTGTATGTGTGTGTGTATGTGTGTGTGTGTGTGTGTATGTGTGTGTGTATGTGTGTGTGTATGTGTGTGCGTATGTGTGTGCGTATGTGTGTGTGTATGTGTGTGTGTATGTGTGTGTGTATGTGTGTGTGTATGTGTGTGTGTGTGTGTGTATGTGTGTGTGTATGTGTGTGTGTATGTGTGTGCGTATGTGTGTGTGTATGTGTGTGTGTATGTGTGTGTGTATGTGTGTGTGTATGTGTGTGTGTATGTGTGTGTGTATGTGTGTGCGTATGTGTGTGTGTATGTGTGTGCGTATGTGTGTGTGTATGTGTGTGTGTATGTGTGTGTGTATGTGTGTATGTATGTGTGTGTGTGTGTGTGTGTGTGTGTGTGTGTGTGTATGTGTGTGTGTATGTGTGTGTGTATGTGTGTGCGTATGTGTGTGCGTATGTGTGTGTGTATGTGTGTGCGTATGTGTGTGTGTATGTGTGTGTGTATGTGTGTGTGTATGTGTGTGTGTATGTGTGTGTGTATGTGTGTGCGTATGTGTGTGCGTATGTGTGTGTGTATGTGTGTGTGTGTGTGTGTGTGTATGTGTGTGTGTATGTGTGTGTGTATGTGTGTGTGTATGTGTGTGTGTATGTGTGTGTGTATGTGTGTGTGTATGTGTGTGTGTATGTGTGTGTGTATGTGTGTGTGTATGTGTGTGTGTATGTGTGTGTGTATGTGTGTGTGTATGTGTGTGTGTATGTGTGTGTGTATGTGTGTGCGTATGTGTGTGCGTATGTGTGTGTGTATGTGTGTGTGTATGTGTGTGTGTATGTGTGTGTGTATGTGTGTGCGTATGTGTGTGTGTATGTGTGTGTGTATGTGTGTGTGTATGTGTGTGTGTGTGTGTGTGTGTGTGTGTGTGTGTGTGTGTGTGTATGTGTGTGTGTATGTGTGTGTGTATGTGTGTGTGTATGTGTGTGCGTATGTGTGTGTGTATGTGTGTGCGTATGTGTGTGTGTATGTGTGTGCGTATGTGTGTGTGTATGTGTGTGTGTATGTGTGTGTGTATGTGTGTGTGTATGTGTGTGCGTATGTGTGTGCGTATGTGTGTGTGTATGTGTGTGCGTATGTGTGTGCGTATGTGTGTGCGTATGTGTGTGTGTATGTGTGTGCGTATGTGTGTGTGTATGTGTGTGTGTATGTGTGTGTGTATGTGTGTGTGTATGTGTGTGTGTATGTGTGTGCGTATTCCATGTAACGTAAAAACACATACGCAACAACAAAATGAACAAATTAAAAATAAATACTTTCAGTAATACCAAATCGCCGTGTGACAAATGGAAAATAATAAATAACAAAAACAAAAAAACAAAAAAAACATGCGAATTAACGGTATTACGCAACGAAAAAAATCAAATAATTAGAGATCGATGGACATTGCAAAACTACTTAACTCAACCAACATAGCAATGGGAAAACTTACAGGTATAACAAACATTTCTACAAAAATTACAAACTACACACATATAAACAGAAACACTTCATCTAAGGCAGACTTCAGCTTTAATAATATTACCAAACTGCAAATTAAAAATATAGAAAAATTAAAAATAAACAATTCACCAGGTCCATCGACAATTACCACAGAAATAATCAAACTTATCTCACCGGCAATTATCTTTCCCCTAACATACATCATCAACAACTCAATAACAAGGTCAGTATTTCCACATAAATTAAAGTTCGCTGAAATCACACACGTGTTCAAAAAAGGCGATCGTGATGATCCTGAAAACTACAGACGTATCTCGATCACAACAACACTCGATAAAATATTTGAAAAGGTAATTAATATACATGTAAATAATACATTATGTGAATAAAAATAAAATTATCGCTAAGCCTAAATTCGGTTTCAGAAAATCTTATTCAACGAAGGACACAATAATCTACGCCACAGAAATGTGGCGGCATTTCTTAAATAGTGGAGATTCGGTGGCTGTCGCCTCTCTAGACTTAAACAAAGCCTAAAATTCACTTAACCAATTCGGCTTCAGAAAATCTTATTCAACGAAGGACACAATAATCTACGCCACAGAAATGTGGCGGCATTTCTTAAATAGTGGGGATTCGGTGGCTGTAGCCTCTCTAGATTTAAACAAAGCCTTCAATTCACTAAACCATGTAATCCTTCTGAAGAACCTAAACGATATAGATTTCAGAGCACCGCCTCCAGACACATGCTTTCTGCACCCCCGTTTCCAGAGAGTTCGAGTAGACGGAGTGACATCTAATTGGGCCGAGCGCCGAGGTTACCCATGGAATTCCCCAGGGTACCATGCTGGGTCCAATCTTGTCCCTAATATATGTAAACTCAATAGGAATATTCAATAATTTCAAAATAATGTAATATGCAGACCCTTATATATTGCAAAAAACATAATTCATGCTACTAACACCACACAAAAGTACACCTGATTCCAGTAATATCACTTTAAACCTACAAAATAATAATAATATCTCTAAAATTAATCACTTAACATCAACAAAAATCATCATTAAATAATCGGAAAAAATAAAATACTTAGGAATCTTTATCGATAAACATTTGGAATGGAGGGAACAAATCAAAGAAATATCGTAGAAAATGTCTCACGCAATATCAGCTATACGCCAAATAAATGGTCAGCTAACAGTCCAGACCAAACGTAGCAATATCAGCTATACGCCAAATAAAGGGTCAGCTAACAGTCCAGACCAAACGTAGCAATATCAGCTATACGCCAAATAAATGGTCAGCTAACAGTCCAGACCAAACGTAGCAATATCAGCTATACGCCAAATAAAGGGTCAGCTAACAGTCCAGACCAAACGTAGCAATATCAGCTATACGCCAAATAAAGGGTCAGCTAACAGTCCAGACCAAACGTAGCAATATCAGCTATACGCCAAATAAAGGGTCAGCTAACAGTCCAGACCAAACGTAGCAATATCAGCTATACGCCAAATAAAGGGTCAGCTAACAGTCCAGACCAAACGTAGCAATATCAGCTAGACGCCAAATAAATGGTCAGCTAACAGTCCAGACCAAACGTAGCAATATCAGCTAGACGCCAAATAAAGGGTCAGCTAACAGTCCAGACCAAACGTAGCAATATCAGCTACGCCAAATAAAGGGTCAGCTAACAGTCCAAACCAAACGTAGCAATATCAGCTATACGCCAAATAAAGGGTCAGCTAACAGTCCAGACCAAACGTAGCAATATCAGCTATACGCCAAATAAAGGGTCAGCTAACAGTCCAGACCAAACGTAGCAATATCAGCTATACGCCAAATAAAGGGTCAGCTAACAGTCCAGACCAAACGTAGCAATATCAGCTAGACGCCAAATAAATGGTCAGCTAACAGTCCAGACCAAACGTAGCAATATCAGCTAGACGCCAAATAAAGGGTCAGCTAACAGTCCAAACCAAACGTAGCAATATCAGCTATACGCCAAATAAAGGGTCAGCTAACAGTCCAGACCAAACGTAGCAATATCAGCTATACGCCAAATAAAGGGTCAGCTAACAGTCCAAACCAAACGTAGCAATATCAGCTATACGCCAAATAAAGGGTCAGCTAACAGTCCAGACCAAACGTAGCAATATCAGCTATACGCCAAATAAAGGGTCAGCTAACAGTCCAGACCAAACGTAGCAATATCAGCTATACGCCAAATAAATGGTCAGCTAACAGTCCAGACCAAACGTAGCAATATCAGCTATACGCCAAATAAAGGGTCAGCTAACAGTCCAGACCAAACGTAGCAATATCAGCTATACGCCAAATAAATGGTCAGCTAACAGTCCAGACCAAACGTAGCAATATCAGTTATACGCCAAATAAAGGGTCAGCTAACAGTCCAGACCAAACGTAGCAATATCAGCTATACGCCAAATAAATGGTCAGCTAACAGTCCAGACCAAACGTAGCAATATCAGTTATACGCCAAATAAAGGGTCAGCTAACAGTCCAGACCAAACGTAGCAATATCAGCTATACGCCAAATAAAGGGTCAGCTAACAGTCCAGACCAAACGTAGCAATATCAGCTATACGCCAAATAAAGGGTCAGCTAACAGTCCAGACCAAACGTAGCAATATCAGTTATACGCCAAATAAAGGGTCAGCTAACAGTCCAGACCAAACGTAGCAATATCAGCTATACGCCAAATAAAGGGTCAGCTAACAGTCCAGACCAAACGTAGCAATATCAGCTATACGCCAAATAAATGGTCAGCTAACAGTCCAGACCAAACGTAGCAATATCAGTTATACGCCAAATAAAGGGTCAGCTAACAATCCAGACCAAACGTAGCAATATCAGCTATACGCCAAATAAAGGGTCAGCTAACAGTCCAGACCAAACGTAGCAATATCAGCTATACGCCAAATAAAGGGTCAGCTAACAGTCCAGACCAAACGTAGCAATATCAGCTATACGCCAAATAAATGGTCAGCTAACAGTCCAGACCAAACGTAGCAATATCAGTTATACGCCAAATAAAGGGTCAGCTAACAGTCCAGACCAAACGTAGCAATATCAGCTATACGCCAAATAAAGGGTCAGCTAACAGTCCAGACCAAACGTAGCAATATCAGCTATACGCCAAATAAAGGGTCAGCTAACAGTCCAGACCAAACGTAGCAATATCAGCTATACGCCAAATAAAGGGTCAGCTAACAGTCCAGACCAAACGTAGCAATATCAGCTATACGCCAAATAAATGGTCAGCTAACAGTCCAGACCAAACGTAGCAATATCAGCTATACGCCAAATAAATGGTCAGCTAACAGTCCAGACCAAACGTAGCAATATCAGCTATACGCCAAATAAAGGGTCAGCTAACAGTCCAGACCAAACGTAGCAATATCAGCTATACGCCAAATAAAGGGTCAGCTAACAGTCCAGACCAAACGTAGCAATATCAGTTATACGCCAAATAAAGGGTCAGCTAACAGTCCAGACCAAACGTAGCAATATCAGCTATACGCCAAATAAAGGGTCAGCTAACAGTCCAGACCAAACGTAGCAATATCAGTTATACGCCAAATAAAGGGTCAGCTAACAGTCCAGACCAAACGTAGCAATATCAGCTATACGCCAAATAAAGGGTCAGCTAACAGTCCAGACCAAACGTAGCAATATCAGCTATACGCCAAATAAAGGGTCAGCTAACAGTCCAGACCAAACGTAGCAATATCAGCTATACGCCAAATAAAGGGTCAGCTAACAGTCCAGACCAAACGTAGCAATATCAGCTATACGCCAAATAAAGGGTCAGCTAACAGTCCAGACCAAACGTAGCAATATCAGTTATACGCCAAATAAAGGGTCAGCTAACAGTCCAGACCAAACGTAGCAATATCAGCTATACGCCAAATAAAGGGTCAGCTAACAGTCCAGACCAAACGTAGCAATATCAGTTATACGCCAAATAAAGGGTCAGCTAACAGTCCAGACCAAACGTAGCAATATCAGCTATACGCCAAATAAAGGGTCAGCTAACAGTCCAGACCAAACGTAGCAATATCAGCTATACGCCAAATAAAGGGTCAGCTAACAGTCCAGACCAAACGTAGCAATATCAGCTATACGCCAAATAAAGGGTCAGCTAACAGTCCAGACCAAACGTAGCAATATCAGCTATACGCCAAATAAAGGGTCAGCTAACAGTCCAGACCAAACGTAGCAATATCAGCTATACGCCAAATAAAGGGTCAGCTAACAGTCCAGACCAAACGTAGCAATATCAGCTATACGCCAAATAAATGGTCAGCTAACAGTCCAGACCAAACGTAGCAATATCAGTTATACGCCAAATAAAGGGTCAGCTAACAGTCCAGACCAAACGTAGCAATATCAGCTAGACGCCAAATAAATGGTCAGCTAACAGTCCAGACCAAACGTAGCAATATCAGCTATACGCCAAATAAAGGGTCAGCTAACAGTCCAGACCAAACGTAGCAATATCAGCTATACGCCAAATAAATGGTCAGCTAACAGTCCAGACCAAACGTAGCAATATCAGCTATACGCCAAATAAAGGGTCAGCTAACACTCCAGACCAAACGTAACATATATAAGTCAAAGTATTACTGCTGTGGTGGACTACTAATTTCTTTACACGACTACTACTAGGATCGGCATGCTGCATTGCAGCTGCATTTTTAAGAATGCTGTGCCGGCTTGTCAACAAAATTGCACCGCCACAACTCCCTATCACCCATGACATTTGCTAGATCATCCGCATCTTTAAGGCCAGTGTCCTTTAAGATGCGTCTCAAGAAGGTCATGGGCTGTCCACCATACTTATTCACTCCATGAGGCTGCCAAAGTACAAGATTATGCACTGGCTGGTCCTCACGGCGAAAGCAATGTCCTGCAAAGCGGAGGCGATTTAGTTCTAGTGTCAAGCTTGGGGGAACCAATGAGACACCTCCAATGTTATATAGTGTCTGGTTGGAGATGTGTGCATTGTACTTGACACAATGTACCCGGCGTAGCATTCTTGTGAATGTGCCATCCAGAGATTTGGTGTCCTCAGCAGTTAGAGCCCAGCATGGACTCCCGTAGAGGAGTACTGGAACTACTGCTGCTCTAAATAATCGGACCTTAAGTTTCCGATTAATTCTAGGTGACTTCCAAATCCTGGAAAGCCTATTCAAGGCTGCCCATGCCTTTCCCTCCCTTACGTATTCGAAGGTCCTCTCCTGACTTCCGGATCCATGATCCCAGGTAACAGAAGTCGTCCACATGCTCAAGCATACCATCCTTTGAGCTTATGCTCATCCGATCAGAGACTTGCTGAGGACTTTCAAAGTTAACTGTCAGAATTTTGGTCTTTCTGGAGTTAATAAAAAGACCAACACTAGAAGCAGCATGTTCTAATGAGCTGAGGAGCCGCTGGGCTCCCTCTAATGATTCTGAGAGTACTCCTAAGTCATCAGCAAAGTCTAGATCAGTTAGGTACTTGGCAGGATTTCCTCGACTTCTGGAGCCAGTAGGTGGAGTTATCATCACCCCATCATCATTATGATGATCTAAGGACATGCGTAGAACATAGTCAACCACAATAATGAACAAGAATGGTGCAAGTGTGTCTCCTTGGAGGACGCCCCATAACACTTCAAATGGTTCTGTGTCACCGTCAACAGTAGACACAAATGTTGTCGAACCATCGTATACTGATCTGATTGCTGCAATAATTTCATCAGGAATCCCATATAATGAAAGTATGCTGAACATACGTGAGCGAGAGACTGAATCAAAGGCCTTGAAGAAGTCAACAAAGATAACAGCCAGATGCCTGTCTTTCTTTTTTGATAACTCTTCAATTATCCTTCTAAGTGCCAAAATGGGCTCCATGGTCCCACGACCTTTACGGAACCCATTCTGATTTCCACGTAGCAGTCTCTCAATGGGATCCCTGATGCGATTTAATAGAATTCTATTGTATAGTTTTGCAGCAATCGAGATCAATGAGATTCCCCGAAAAGAACCATAGAGTGTTAGGTTGCCCTTCTTGGGAACTGGCACCAACTTATTTGTTTTCATTTCTTGTGGGACTCTTGTTGTACGGTACATGTCTACTATGATGGGATAGATGAGTTTTAAACACTCAGGTATTTTAAAGACCTCAGGGGGAACACCATCTACTCCACTGGCACGATTGGTCTTAATGCTCTTTGCAGCAGCCTTCACTTCTGCAAAGGAGATATCGCCAATGGGAATATCTGGGAGTACAGACTCAGACACTTTTACTTCTATAAAGTTATCAGGCAATACCCTGTCATTATTGAGGAGCTTTTCAAAGTGGGCTTTCCAGCCATTGAGGCGATCGGCTGGTGATTCAGCCTTAACCTTGGTGGTTGGTTGGCTTTTCCGCCCAGTAAGCAGATTGATCGATTTCCATGCCTGGGATGATTGCCTGCTGTCGTCAGCATCATTGATGGCATCAACCTGTTGGTTTATTAGCTCCTGTAGATTAACAGAGTACTGCCTGTTCAGGGACCTAGATGCAGCTTTAACTGCATTCTTGGCCGCTGTAGTCTGTTTGAGTCGGGACTCTTTCTGCGCCTTATGAAGGTCATTTCGGCACTTCTGAATTTTGTTGTCAGTCCAGGGGGCCCTTTTCCTGTTTCGAGGGTATACAGGAACTGTTTCTGCAGCTGCTAACTTAACTGCTTCTGTAAAGGCAGTATAGCCCTCACAGTGATCTGCCGCCTCAGAGGCAAGAGCCTCATACCTGTTGCTCAGCTGTAGTGTGAAGCTGGATCTCACACTTGGCTGTTGCAACAGAGAGGACCAGTCATGCCGTGGCAAGGCAGATTTCGTTGTTCTGCTAGCACGCAGACTAAGTCTTACCTTGGCCACAATAAGGCGGTGATCACTGGAGAAGGGTCGAAGTGTAAATGCATTACAGTCTTGTATAGAGCTCCTGTATTTCCTACGAAACAGAATATGGTCTATCTGGGACTTGTGACCACTGGGTCCACTATGAGTCCATAGCTTTCCAGTTCGCTTCTTGAACTGGGTTCCAGCCGAAAACAATCCATTTCCAGAGATAAAATCCTGAAGATGGACAGAATTTCGGTTAACACTATTGCTATAGACCCAGGGCGATGTAGGTGATTGATGCAGACTTGCATTAAAGTCTCCCAGGAATGTTAAGAATGCATGTTGATCCACTCCATCAGTAGCTGCTTGTAGATTGTGGTAGAAATTTTCCACCTCCTCTACAGGGGCAACACTAGTTGGAGAGTAGCACACAATCAGAACCACCTTAGGAAACTTCTTAGCCAGTCTTCCAGAACATGAGAAGTGGCAACGGATGATGCGGTTAGAGATTTGGTCTATTTTGTCCAATGCTGCATGTGCAGTTGGATTCATCAATAGACCAATTCCACCATTGCCACTATCATCTGCTGACGCGAGGGCGAGTCGCCAACCACCCCCCATGTCCTTAATCAGAACCTCATCAGTCTGTCCAGTCTGCATTCGGTGCTCTTGAACACCCACTGCGCTAAGAGAAAGCTTATCTGCCAAGGCAGTCAGCTCACCTTGTCGCATTGGGGACCCGAGTGTTAGGGTGTTTACTGAGGCTAGTCTTGTGACTTGCCTCAGATTCACCAATGGCTTTGTTGGTCGGGGTGGAACATGAGAGTAGCCTCCAACTCCAGAATCCCTCTCCCCATCACAATCTGGCCTTCCTGGTGACCCAGGGTTTGGGCCAGAAAGGTCATCAGGAAAGGGACTCAAAGAATTGTTGGCTGCTCTCTCTCCAGTAGGGGGTGAGACAGGCAGCCGGTCAGGAGTTAACTGACGCCTGTGAGGCCGATTGTGTCCGGTAATTCCACTGGCCTCTAGTGGCCGGACCTCCGCATTGCTAATTTAATCCATAGTGGGGGTTGGGGGGTGCTTTTTTGCCGAGTCAGCTCTCGGGGCAAATACCACACCCTGGTTTGCCATTCCACAGGGTGGGTGTCGCAATGGAGTCAGATATGAGGCCCATCACCCATATCTACTCTGGCGTACATGACCCACCATTGGCTGTTGCAGCTCATCTGCTGGGTCATGCCCTGTACCCTTGCTGCCAGGTGCAGGTCGCAGTGAAGTGCTCTCAGAGTGGACATGAGAACACTCTACTCCTGACCAGCCATTGGTAGATCACCATCTGCCTGGTCAGGCCATATACCCCTGCAGCCAAGTATATGGGTCCTTAATCCAGGACCAAGGGCGTCCTTATCCCAGAACGAAGGGGGTCCTAGTTACAGGACCAGATTTGCCCTAGTAAGAGGGTCTATGCAGCTACAGGTGGCACCTCCTTTATGCTGCATGGAGGTGGCAAGTTTTCTTGATCAATGACCTAGAATACCTGACCTGACCTGACATAATGACCTGACTTTACACGACAGACGTGGCTTCAAATCTTCTCTGTGCAATCTTGAAAAAATACAAAATTATGGGTTGCGGGTTGTACATATTAAAAAATTAAGGATATGTCAGGAACACAGGAACGCAGCTGCGGACAAAATCAAAATTACCAATTTTATACGCTACTCCTATGTACTTTCCAATTAATTTTTTTTACAAATATATACTGTATATCGAATAAGCAAACCATTTCAACAAATTAGTCTGCCATTTCTAAGTAATAATAACACAAACACACTCAATCCTAGGACCAATATCATCAAAATACCAACAACAAAACATAGCATAGGGCATAGCATTCTACAGCTTTACAGTTGACTCGCCCCACATTCAGATTAATATCACCTACGTAGCGCCTGTTACCGATCCATAATAGTAGAGAGTCTGTTATTGTCAATATTATGAAACGGATACGTTAGGAATTGTCATTGTCATATGTCTCGAAAAAATAGGCTATTACTATTCCTCGAAAATTCGGATTATTAAGACAGACTAATAGATGTTACTAGTTTTTGTGAAAGAAAGATTTATATTATTACTTTTTTATTATTAGTGAAAAAAACTCTACACTTTATTACATTACAATACCGGAACTGATATTAAATTAAATTAATTACATATAATAAAGGCATATAAACACACAAAATACGAGCAGATAGCTTCATCTGTACTGTATATTAGGTACAGTATTGTATGGCAAAGGGTCTGCCCTGGCTGTAAATTATGGTTCAGTTACCAACTGTTTTATATTTAACTAATTTATAACGCACTGCTTCAACTTTAAGGAGTCGTCAATGATCAACATGCAGAAACAGCCACGAACCAAAATTGTCCCAAAAATAACTAGAACTACCCGGAATCAAAAGAGAGGTAAATTGTTATTTGATATTCACCGCAAACTGATATAAAGTTTGGTTTATTGTTTTCACAGTTTAGAAAGGCCACTAGACTTTAACCACTTTCTTTCTTGAATTTAATTGGTATATGGAAGATGGAAGACGATTTCAGTTTCAGATTAATTGAAGAAATACATAGACTGGAACAACGTGGTTCAATACCTGTACCACATGGTACAATACTACGTGGTGCAATATCTGTACCACATGGTACAATACTACGTGGTGCAATATCTGTACCACATAGTACAATAGCACGAGGTATAATACCTGTCCCACATAGTACAATACTACGTGGTGCAATACCTGTACCACATAGTACAATACCACGAGGTACAATACCTGTACCACGTGGTACAATACTACGTGGTGCAATAGCACGAGGTACAATACCTGTACCACATGGTACAATACTACGTGGTACAATACCTGTACCACATAGTACAATACTACGTGGTGCAATACCTGTATCACATAGTACAATACCACGAGATACAATACCTGTACCACGTGGTACAATACTACGTGGTGCAATAGCACGAGGTACAATACATGTACCACATGGTACAATACTACGTGGTGCAATATCTGTACCACATAGTACAATACTACGTGGTGCAATACCTGTACCACATAGTACAATACCACGAGGTACAATACCTGTACCACGTGGTACAATACTACGTGGTGCAATAGCACTAGCTACAATACCTGTACCACATGGTACAATACTACGTGGTGCAATATCTGTACCACCTAGTACAATACTACGTGGTGCAATACCTGTACCACATAGTACAATACCACCAGGTACAATACCTGTACCACGTGGTACAATACTACGTGGTGCAATAGCACTAGCTACAATACCTGCACCACATGGTACAATACTACGTGGTGTAATATCTGTACCACATAGTACAATACCACGAGGTACAATACCTGTACCACATGGTACAATACTACGTGGTGCAATACCTGTACCACATGGCACAATACTACGTGGTGCAATACCACGAGGTACAATACCTGTACCACATAGTACAATACTACGTGGTGCAATAGCTCTACCACATAGTACAATACCACGCGGTGCAATACCACGAGGTACAATACCTGTACCACATAGTACAATACCACGAGGTACAATACCTGTACCACGTGGTACAATACTACGTGGTGCAATACCTGTACCATATGGCACAATACTACGTGGTGCAATAGCACGAGGTATAATACCTGTACCACATGGTACAATACTACGTGGTGCAATAGCTCTACCACATAGTACAATACCATGCGGTGCAATACCACGAGG
>JAUCBJ010004481.1:0-16681 GCA_032718475.1 Nemertoderma westbladi | reverse complement strand
ATTTATAACATAATTTATGTCATTTTTACAATTATTTATACAGCAACTAATATAACTCACTAACGTTCGCTCGTGTAACAAAGCCACTCGGATCATCACACTGTAAAGTGCTACTTTACACACAAGTATGTAAATAGTTAATATTTAATTTATTTTAATTACTTATCCAGCTGCAGTTAATATGTATTTAGATTGTCTATTAATTATTTTTTATCGGGTGGCAAACCCTTCATGGTGATGCAATATAGTTTAATTTATCGCTATACGTACTGTACAATATGTCGATTATTATCACACTATGTAAATCCTTAATAATAATAATAATAATAATAATAGATTAAATAATCAAATTAAAATGCAAAAAAATAAACAGATACGGCCGGGATCGAACTCAAGTCTATGTTAGTAAGTTAAGCGAAGTAACCATTCCACTAATCCGAAAGAATGGAAACATGGGCACAATGAGGAACGAGCTGTGTGTACGTCTCCTCACTCCACTCATACTACTAAACTACAGTATAATCGGCTTGCTGCAATGCAGCTGCCCATTGAGATAATGCTGTCAGTATGTCAACGTCAAGCATGGGGACCATAACTGCCATGACACAAAGAACCCGACGCAGCAATCTTGTATAAGTGCCATCCAGAGATTTATACATTTATTATATGAAGGGATCTAGGGGTCTTTACCTCGAATGATAAGTTTATTTTACCGAAAATAACTTATCTTTTATTGGCGCATTTGTAGGACTAATCCCATCACATGCGTACTTTTTAACCGGGTAGTGTACAAATTTAGGAATCGCGTAATTTTTCTTGAAATTAATATCTCATATCCCTCCAAACCACGTACGCGTTTCGACCTTACTGGGTCTCATCAGCGTGGTGTCGGATTCGAACCTGGGACCTCGAGGTGGAAGCCGAGACTACAACCACTAGGCCACAGGTTCTTGAGATATGGAGTATTAATTTCAAAGCCAGCTGCTATTTTATTAGCCCCTGATTTTTTTGATTATTGATAGTAACAATAAATTCAACAACAAATTACGCGATTCCTAAATTTGTACACTACCCGGTTAAAAAGTACGCATGTGATGGGATTAGTCCTACAAATGCGCCAATAAAAGATAAGTTATTTTCGGTAAAATAAACTTATCATTCGAGGTAAAGACCCCTAGATCCCTTCCTATAATAAATGTATAATAACAAACACCTCGAAAAATACAGCTTGCCAACACATTGTTACTATCAATAATCCAGAGATTTGGTATCTTACTTCACTTTTGGCTTCAGTTAGAGCCCAGCATGGACTCCCATAATATAAGAAGATTACTGGTTCTACTGCTGCCCTAAATAGTCGAACCTTGAGATTCCGTTTTATTCTATTGGATTTCCAAATGCTCGATAGACTTCATTCAATGCTGTACATGTCTTCGGCCTTCCCCTTTCGTATCCACATGTCTTCACTTGACTTCCGGATCCATGATCCCAAGTACTGGTAGCAGAAGTCATCCACATGCTCTTGCTAACCATCCCGGGAGCTTATGCCCTCACGATCAGATATTTCTTGAGGGCTGTCAAGGTTCACTGTCATAATTTTGGACTTCATTTTTTTTTACTTTCAAGTCTCACATATTTACAAATCTAAAAACATTATGAATAAATAAATAAAAAATATTTTGGTCTTCTTGGAGTTTACATGAAACATACATAGTTTACATAAACTTTCGTTGAAGCTCGGCCGTTACACCATAATGTATTTAAACCTGGGTCACTGCTCCACTGTACTATGGTTTGATACTCGTATATAGGTTAACTAACAGTGGCAGCCATCTCCATCTGAGACCAAACGCTATAATTTCAAAAATGAATGGGCTGCCTAGACTGATTGTGTGATGGCACGCCACCAACATATTGTTACTATACCCTTCACGCTCAAGCCTGAACAACTCTATTGAGTGGAGCAGCCTCTCTACAACCAATATGCTGTAGAGTTCGGTTTTACTTTGCTTCAAACGATGTCTTTATTCTTATAGTCTTACCATATTGCAGTGGTGGCTTACTGGCTAGGGTATGAGACAGTGCCAGCTGTTACTAAGTAACCTAGCAACCATGCAAACAACGGCAAAAGATAGCAAAGCAGTTTTCCGTACTGCAGTGTTACGCATCACAAAGCAGCCAGCCCGCGACCGTGAGAGTACCGGTAACTAGGCCTAATTATAATGCTGTTAAATGTAAAACACAAGTTCCCCTTAAAAAGAAGAATCGCAAACCGAACTAAATCAATAACGACCCCTTGGCAGTTCTTCCTACATGTACAGGTAGTGAACAAGTTAGTTTTGATCACAAGCAGACATGACAGCTGGAACAGCTAAATGGGTAGTTAGTACCGATAGGCCTACTGTGGAAGGAACACTAAAACAATTGTATAAAATATTGTAATTATTGTGTATAATCCATTTAGTAGAATCAGGCGGTTGGAACAATATGGCAATGTCAAAAGACATAACAATTTGGGATCTCGCGCTGGCGAAAAGAGATAAAAACCCCGAGGAAGTTTACACGATACGAAGTTCCAACGATTCCCAACTGCTATTCGTTGGAACAAAAGGTGGAGGCAAGTCGAGCATCATCCTGAGATTCCTGGACCGTGATGAAGTCGCCAAGCCGACCACGGCCTTGGAATACACGTTCGCAAGGAAAGCTAAGGGACACAACCAAGCGAAAGACGTTGCTCATATATGGGAGTTAGGTGGAGGGACGTTACTAACCAACCTAATAAACACACCGATAACAAAAGACACGTTAACCAAACTCTCGGTAGTGTTAGTGTTAGACCTCAGTGAGCCTAGTAACTTGTGGTTTGTCATGGAGACGTTTGTGACAACGATTAAACAGCGTGTTCAAGAACTTGTCTATGGAGACGAAGAATTATCGGCGAAAATGTCAGAGGCCACGGACATCAGACTGAGTTCCGCAAAGGATAAGGATTTGTTAGACCCATTCCCTGTCCCGCTGTTTATCATCGGGAGTAACTACGACAAGTTCCAGACTGTGGACCCGGGTCAACGCAGACTCGTATCCATGGCGATGAGATTCTTAGCGCATTATTTGGGTGCGCAAATGCAGTTTGTAAGCTTAAAGAACGAGTCCACGATGCGACTTGCTAAGTCAACGTTGAGTCAACTCGCATTCCATCAGACTGGATCGCGTCCTGCCGCTTTGGGTTACAACGTGCCGATATGCACCTACCCAGGGGCGGATAGCTTCCAGGAGATAGGCTCACCCCCCTTGCAGGAAGGTGAACTAGCACATCTAGCGGCAAGGAATGCCTACCAGCTGTGGAAGCAGGCCTACCTCTCGGTCTACCCTCAGCAGAACCCCTCGACGCAGTCTGGGATGGATGATCCAGGTAAGGACCCGCAGTACGCCGAAGCGGGTGTGGATCAGGCGAGGGCGGTGAAGGATCAGGAGTTGGAGCAGTATAGAAGGGATGCGAGGAAACGGGGTAAAATGGTCGGAGTGATCGGTTGAGTTGGAGCAGTACAGAATGGATGCAAGGAAACGGGGTAAAATGGTCGGAGTGGTCGGTTGAACGATGAGTATGTTCACTCATATTTCGTGCAAATGGAATTGTAATTTGTATTTTTTCGATTGATTTATCTGCATAATTGTATATACATAGTTTGTTTGTACTGATTGATATATTTGTATTTTGTATACAGTTTTTATTGTCTCCCGATCGTTTGTCAATAACAAATCAAATACTTTGTAACTTTGTAAACATAAACATGGGGGGCCTTAACCCACGTACAGCCAACCGGGTTAAAAATGACCAATAGAACATTATTTGCAAAGGGAGAAAGGGATACAACGAACCTTCTATGACTTTGTTTGTATGATTACTCATTGATAAGTAATGGGGGGGGGGGGGGGGGGGCGTTAATCAATATTTAAATCTTTTGAAATAATATTTTTGCATACGCTGAGTTGCGACCGGATCTATACTGAAACTGATCCATACTTTAATTATTATACTACAGTAATGTCATTTGTGAATCTGAAGGTTTTATTCCCTGGAGTGACTAAAACGGATTATTTATACTGTCTATGAAACTCGCTAAATAACTGACGTTGGTGCCATATTGACAATATTTATTGTTCGAATTTCTGCTAAATTTCTAAAATTATAGTTGAAGCCTAACCAAGCAAGTGCAGTTACAAGTGTTATTACAAGTACAATAGCAATATTTAGTATAGACTCTTCCACTGATGAAACTCGAGATGTCGGTATTACACAGATGTTGGCAACATGTGTGTGTATTGGTGATTATAAAACTAACACAGGCAGAACAATCAGCCCCTCCATTGGCCCTTGAATTATGGCAGCACAAATTGTAACATTAATTTATTTCGTTAAGGGTAAGAGAAGTTAAGGGTGCTATACACTATATTCAAGGGTAATTTATGTTGTTAATTGAATGATGATCAGGGGGGGGGGGGGGGGGGGGGTATTAGATAGAGAATTCGCTTATTCGTTGACCGCAGTAAAAAAGAAAGTCAAATATTACCAGACACCTTTCAGTACCTCTTAAGGTAACGACTTGAGTTACAAAAGCACCAAAATTATCAAACATTACAATGTGCTACTTTTAAGACTAAAACCCAGAGTTATGGTCTGTAATTAATGAATTCACTAAATCTGCGTGGGATGGCGTGTAACCCAGAATACCCGAAACTAATTCCCACGGGTCCTTAGTTCCCCCGTACGCCAATAGATGGCGTCTCAAACGGTCGCCCTGGGCGCCGCTGAACGGGTCCCGCGCGAAACACGACTGCCAAACGAGCGCAGAGAGCGCGCGAGACAACTGGTAACTGTAGTAACGGGCGCCGTACCCGACCAGATGGGAGAAACGCAGGTAGGGCGCGGTACCAGGGACGGCCGCTAGGGGGGTATCAATAGAGGCCGCCGTCTCACTTATTGGCCGAGATAGAGGATCGTTCCCATGGAGTCGTTGATCCAATAGCGAGTTATGAACTTGATTAGCAAGTTCGTAAGATGAGAACAAGTTCTCGGATTTTAGCAACTTGTCGAGTAAGGGTTCCGGGATTGTTTCCCCTGTGTGGTAATGTTTCGCGAAGGAGCGCAGTACACGCCGATCCCTAGCGAAGTGCTCCATAAGCGTCGACGGAAACTCGGCGAAGTCGCCATAGCAACGCGTACCGCTGGCGTGTTGGTAACGAGTTCGACCCCCGAGGATGGAGTGGATGGCGTGGCCGAACTCGTGGAAGAGGTTGGAGACGGAAGGGAATGTTAGGAGGGTGGGGCATGAGGGCGAGGGGGCGCGACCTAGACAGACGTTGATGACAACAATAGGTAGCTGGAAGGAGGGACTATCGGTTGTAGTTGGTTTACTATCTGTTGTAATTGCTTGACTATTGGGAAGTTGGCGACCGCAACGGATAGTAAAGTGGCAGTCCATCGGAGGTTTATTAACGTCCCGATCGAAAAGATCGCAGTAAATTAACCCGAGAGTTTCCGATGTCTCCCGGTCTACAACGGCTAGTTTATAGACCTCGGGGGACCAGACCTCCCCAGGTACCACAGCCTCAACTACCAACTCGATGTTGAACAGAGAGGCCACCACCCCGTTAATTCCTTCCATAACGGAACCAACTGAGAAGTAAGGAGTCGTCCGGAAGCTGGCGAGATCAGCGGTTCTTCGGGAGTTCATGAGGTAGACGAACTCCCAAGGCGGGGTTTCCCGGGTTCCCGCGGCCTCCCACAGGGGGCGTAACGAGTCGGAGAGACCCTCCAGGAAGGCCGCCACATAGTCTGGGGTCCCCGCCATGGTGGCGGTCAGCGCGCGGGCCGCGTAACTAGAGAAACCCGTTAGAGTCGCGATTTCGCATCGGTTGCGTAGCAATGATTCCAGAACGGTTTCTGTTTCCGCGTCGCTATGAAGATAAGCCCGGTAAGCGAATTCACGGGCTTCGGCGGAAGGGACGTTGTAGAAACGCTGATCGATGGTGACAGAGGCGGAGGAGGAGGAGGAAGGGAGGAAACACGGACGGATAGCCTCCGGGATCGCTGAGACGCGAACTCTTGTCGCTAAGCAACTACGACGCATAAACTCGTTGCCTAGCAACACGTTACGCTCTGCGAGGGCGACGAACCGCCGTCGCGATTCGCTGTCTAAGTGGATCCCGCTGAACTCGAACTCGTCCAGGAGGAGTTTAGCGACTACTCGAGTTTCCGAGTCGGACTCCAGGAACCCCTGGGATTCTACGAACCTCCGTAACGACCGGTAGATCGTCGGGTCCGTGTTGAGTCGCTCTACCAACGCGCTTACGGAGAGGGAGGCGTGTTCAGCAACGCGAGCGAATTCAACGTCCGGGTGAGCTTGTCTGATAAACTCAGAGAGGTCGGCGACTCTGCACAACGTATCCGAGATGTCGTCTATTATTTGCACGACCTGCTCGCTAGGAGGCGTATTAACTACCTCGCGAACCATACTCTCTGCTGTAGCAACGGACTCCTCCAGGAACTCGGTGTATCCAACAGGGCGACTCAACTGCTTGTACAGGAATGCCCCGCTGTATGGAGAAGACCCGTGGGTCCCAGGTTCGAGGGAGGGGTTGGCATTGAATGCGGAACCCAATGGACTCCATGTGTGCACGGAAGAACGGAGTAATACAGAACGTGGAGTTTATTCTTCTATTAAACAACTTAGTCCTACTGATTCTGGTAGAGAATGCCATAAGAATATTTACACCATCATATCTTACTAGTAGGCTTAAAGCTTAAAGCCACAATCGGACAATGCACGTTAGATCTATTAAATATTCTTCATGCAGTAGGTACCTGGGTTGGGTACGGTTAGGTTAGGCCTACAGTATTATTACCATTGAAACAACCAAAGCTGCATAGCACAAAATCCCTAACAGCCTAAGCAATATAATCTCTGAAATCTTGTAACCATAACAATTGCGCACAATTTGGTTTGGTTCATATAGGCAGATAGGTTTCTTCTGGTTCCACAACTTTAGAACCAACTTCAGAACTTAAGCTTTCAAAGGTCAGAATGTAGGGTCTATAACAACTGATAACTGAATATTATTTAATCATGTTATATTTTATTTAAACTGTTAAAAGCTGCCATTTCCTCCAGTCAGACAGTTGAAACCAATTTGTAGTAGTTGGGTTTGGGTTGGGTAGTAACTCTGTAATTAGTAAAGTCAGAAAGTAACCATTGGCTAGGTAGTATCTGTGGGAATAGACCCCATGTCCTATTTTATTGTTTTAATATTAATATTATAATCCCTCTAAAGTCGTGGTTGTCAACATCATATAAATAGAAAGTAACCATAGCGCTAGCCAACTGCTGAAGACGGCTGGCGTAATAGCAATAAAAATACATCCGTTACCAGGTTACAGCCATTAAAAGTGGAACACACAATAAAAATATTGGCGGGAAATTTAAAAAGGCGACAAAGACAAGTACATGGATAATAATTGCAGTAATGTCAGTCAGTCAGTAGCGGTAGCAGAGCCTGTCTGTCTGTACGGTACAGTACTGGCAGACTGGAGTACAAACCTCTACCATGACAGCATGAGACAGACACTGTCAAACTGTCCATGGCATAAAAACTATAACATTGTGATCAATATCTATCACCTGATCACTGTATCGTATCATCGTTGCTACTGTAACAACTGTTGAACTGCACCAGTTTGTTTTTTTAAATACAGAATTATAGTTCGCTTTTTGTTGCGGTCAGACGGACGACGGAATGCGCAATTAACTGATAAATACAGCGCATAAAAGCTTTGCAACATACGGTACTGTTATCAGGTTATACTGTTATAGTTAGTTATACTGTTATAGTTAGTTATACTGTTATAGTTTGTTATACTGTTATAGTTAGTTATACTGTAATAGGCCTACTGTATTCTACTGTTTATTGTACCCGTACTACATACATTTGGTGTACTGAAAACTGAAGAAACATCTGAAAATAGGCCTAAAGATTGTCTGATTGTAGTGTAAACAGATAAAGGAAGTAAAAGATTTCAAAATAAATGAACATTTGATAGAGTGATATAATTTATAATATGAATCCATAAAATACGGCCCAGTAATATGCAAACATGTTACGTTTGTACGTAAAGCACAAGAACGCCGTTCCTTCCAACATGTATTCATCTGGTCGCATGATATATGTAGCGCCGAACCTTAATCGGCCACAAACTCAACCTGTACATCAACCGATTTCCACCAAAAGAATTATTTGGTCAACAAAATGGTGTCCATGGCATAATATAAGTCTACCCCAAAAAATCACAATAACTTGTAAGATGTCAAAAAGATCGTTCCACAATCAACCGTATCCTACGGGAATTATGTTCGGTTCAACCAACGGTACAGTTTACTGTAATCCGGAAGATAAACACAAACATCCATCAACAGGGCCCCAAAATGATAATGGAAAAGAACCGGACCCTGATGAGAACAAACCTCCACCGGCAACCAACAACGATAGATACACTTGGCTAGTTTGTTTGGGAGTCGCCGCGTTTTACGCACTAAACGCAGCAATGAATCCTGAATTTTCCTCTAAAGGGGACATTGATTTGCGACAATTTCAGAGACTTCTATACTCGGGGGAGGTAAGACGGCTGTACTACAGACAGGTAGCCGGCGGTAACAACCGATGTTACGTGCTAACAGAGACCCCATCCCAACTGCCCCATCTACCAACTAAAAGTAACTTTTGGCGTATGGTTGTTCGGGATCTCACAGTCATCGACGACATGGTGCTGAAGGTAGAACGAGACCTAAAAATAAACCCCGCAGATTCAATCCCTACTGTTACCATGCGACCATGTAGATACAAAGACGTCCGAAGTGAAACTATATTACAACTTGGGGCCATTACTATTATATCTATAGGAATAGCTTTCGCCATAACCAGATTGCGTAGATTCGCCAAGAGTTATGAGTCTAAAGACGGAGCAGGACCTTATGGTGGCATAAAACAATTCTTCTCGAATTCATTCGTCACGGTTATCGATGGTAGAACCCGTAAAGCCTCCGCTGTTACCTTCAAGGATGTTGCGGGAGCTCGCGAAGCGAAAATCGAAATCCTAGAGTTTGTAAGCATATTAAAGGAGCCTTCGAGGTTCATACGACTCGGGGCAAAGTTGCCTAGAGGAGCGTTGCTTACAGGCCCACCCGGCACTGGTAAAACGCTCCTAGCAAAAGCGCTTGCGTTCGAGGCAGGTGTTCCATTCCTCTACGTGCCAGGCTCAAATTTTGTGGAAGTTTTCGGCGGCCTCGGGGCTAAGCGAGTTCGCCAACTCTTCAGCATGGCGAAGGAGCGAGCGCCCTGCATCATCTACATTGACGAGATCGACGCAATAGGACGCAAACGGAGCGGGAACGAGTTCAACTCCGAGAATGACCAAACGCTGAACCAAATTCTAACAGAAATGGACGGGATCGACACGGATAAGGGGATCGTGGTGATAGGATCTACGAACCGACACGATGTTCTCGATCCAGCCTTGATGCGTCGTGGTCGATTCGACCGACACATTTGGCTCGACCTTCCCACGGTAATCGAACGCAAACAGATCTTCGAGGTCCATCTACCAGCTCTTAGACTCGCGGGAGAGCTCACAGATTTCTCTAGACGTTTAGCTGAACTCACGCCCGGTGGCAGTGGTGCCGACATCGCCATGATCTGCAACGAGGCTGCGTTATACGCTGTCCGTAGACGCGCCACTGGGGTGGCGATGAGCGATTTCCATTACGCAATAGAACGCAGCCAAGTAGGACAAGCAAAACGTAACGCAGTGCTGACTCGAGAAGAGCGAGCTATTCTTGCTTTCCATGAGGCCGGACACACTGTAGTGGGTTGGATGCTGAAACACACGTCAGCGTTACTTAAAGTCTCTATCGTACCTAGAGTTGGTTCCCGCCGAGGTTTCACTTCCACTACGTCTCAAGAGAAGTTTCTAATAACTCAGGACGAGATTCTAGATAAGATGTGTATGGCGTTAGGAGGAAGGATAGCCGAGATAATGATATTCAATACCGTTTCTACTGGATCACAGGATGATTTGAGAAGAGCAACGAAAATGGCCTACTCACAGGTAGGTGTAGCCTACTCACAGATAAGTGATCTACTCACAGGTAGGTGTAGCCTACTCACAGATAGGTGATCTACTCACAGGTATGGGTGGCCTACTCACAGATAGGTGTAGCCTACTCACAGATAAGTGATCTACTCACAGGTAGGTGTAGCCTACTCACAGATAAGTGATCTACTCACAGGTAGGTATGGCCTACTCACAGATAAGTGATCTACTCACAGGTATGGGTAGCCTACTCACAGATAGGTGATCTACTCACAGGTAGGTATGGCCTACTCACAGGTAGGTATGGCCTACTCACAGATAAGTGATCTACTCACAGGTAGGTGTAGCCTACTCACAGATAAGTGATCTACTCACAGGTATGGGTGGCCTACTCACAGGTAGGTATGGCCTACTCACAGATAAGTGATCTACTCACAGGTAGGTGTAGCCTACTCACAGATAAGTGATCTACTCACAGGTAGGTATGGCCTACTCACAGATAAGTGATCTACTCACAGGTATGGGTAGCCTACTCACAGATAGGTGATCTACTCACAGGTATGGGTGGCCTACTCACAGGTAGGTATGGCCTACTCACAGATAAGTGATCTACTCACAGGTAGGTGTAGCCTACTCACAGATAAGTGATCTACTCACAGGTATGGGTGGCCTACTCACAGATAGGTGTAGCCTACTCACAGATAAGTGATCTACTCACAGGTAGGTGTAGCCTACTCACAGATAAGTGATCTACTCACAGGTAGGTATGGCCTACTCACAGATAAGTGATCTACTCACAGGTATGGGTAGCCTACTCACAGATAGGTGATCTACTCACAGGTAGGTATGGCCTACTCACAGATAAGTGATCTACTCACAGGTAGGTGTAGCCTACTCACAGATAAGTGATCTACTCACAGGTAGGTGTAGCCTACTCACAGATAAGTGATCTACTCACAGGTAGGTGTAGCCTACTCACAGATAAGTGATCTACTCACAGGTAGGTGTAGCCTACTCACAGATAAGTGATCTACTCACAGGTAGGTGTAGCCTACTCACAGGCAGGTGATCTACTCACAGGTATAGGTAGCCTACTCACAGATAAGTGATCTACTCACAGGTATGGGTAGCCTACTCACAGATAGGTGATCTACTCACAGGTAGGTGTAGCCTACTCACAGATAAGTGATCTACTCACAGGTAGGTGTAGCCTACTCACAGGCAGGTGATCTACTCACAGGTATAGGTAGCCTACTCACAGATAAGTGATCTACTCACAGGTAGGTGTAGCCTACTCACAGATAAGTGATCTACTCACAGGTATAGGTGGCCTACTCACAGATAGGGATGGCCTACTCTAGGTATGGATGGCCTACTCACAGGTAGGGATGCACTACTCACAGGTATGGGTGGCCTACTCACAGGTAGGTGATCTACTCACAGGTGTAGGTGGCCTACTCACAGATAGGGATGGCCTACTCTAGGTATGGATGGCCTACTCACAGGTAGGGATGCACTACTCACAGGTATGGGTGGCCTACTCACAGGTCGGGATGGCCTACTCACAGGTAGGTGATCTACTCACAGGTATAGGTGGCCTACTCACAGATAGGGATGGCCTACTCTAGGTATGGGTGGCCTACTCAAAGGTAGGGGGTGGCTTACTCACAGATAGGGATGAACAGGTAGGGATGGCCTGCTCACAGGTAGGGATGCACTACTCACAGGTATGGGTGGCCTACTCACAGGTAGGGATGGCCTACTCACAGGTAGGGATGGCCTACTCACAGGTAGGGATGGCGTGCACTACTCACAGGTAGGGATGGCGTGCACTACTCACAGGTAGGGATGGCCTGCTTACAGGTAGGGATGGCCTACTCACAGGTAGGGATGCACTACTCACAGGTAGGGATGGCCTACTCACAGGTATGGATGGCCTACTCACAGGTAGGGATGGCCTACTCACAGGTAGGGATGCACTACTCACAGGTATGGGTGGCCTACTCACAGGTAGGGATGGCCTACTCACAGGTAGGGATGGCCTAATCACAGGTAGGGATGGCGTGCACTACTCACAGGTAGGGATGGCGTGCACTACTCACAGGTAGGGATGGCCTGCTTACAGGTAGGGATGGCCTACTCACAGGTAGGGATGCACTACTCACAGGTATGGGTGGCCTACTCACAGGTAGGGATGGCCTACTCACAGGTAGGGATGGCCTACTCACAGGTAGGGATGGCGTGCACTACTCACAGGTAGGGATGGCGTGCACTACTCACAGGTAGGGATGGCCTGCTTACAGGTAGGGATGGCCTACTCACAGGTAGGGATGCACTACTCACAGGTATGGGTGGCCTACTCACAGGTAGGGATGGCCTACTCACAGGTAGGGATGGCCTAATCACAGGTAGGGATGGCCTGCTTACAGGTAGGGATGGCCTACTCACAGGTAGGGATGCACTACTCACAGGTAGGGATGGCCTACTCACAGGTATGGATGGCCTACTCACAGGTAGGGATGGCATACTCACAGGTAGGGATGCACTACTCACAGGTATGGATGGCCTACTCACAGGTAGGGATGGCCTACTCACAGGTAGGGATGGCCTAATCACAGGTACTCAGGTAGGGATGCACTACTCACAGGTATGGATGGCCTACTCACAGGTAGGGATGGCCTACTCACAGGTATGGATGGCCTACACACAGGTAGGGATGGTCTACTCCCAGGTAGGGATGGCCTAATCACAGGTACTCAGGTAGGGATGCACTACTCACAGGTAGGGATGGCCTACTCACAGGTAGGGATGGCCTACTCACAGGTAGAGATGGCCTACTCTAGGTATGGGTGGCCTACTCACAGGTAGGGATGGTCTACTCCCAGGTAGGGATGGCCTACTCACAGGTAGGGATGGCCTACTCACAGGTAGGGATGGCCTACACACAGGTAGGGATGGTCTACTCCCAGGTAGGGATGGCCTAATCACAGGTACTCAGGTAGGGATGCACTACTCACAGGTAGGGATGGCCTACTCACAGGTAGGGATGGCCTACTCCCAGGTAGGGATGGCCTAATCACAGGTACTCAGGTAGGGATGCACTACTCACAGGTAGGGATGCACTACTCACAGGTAGGGATGGCCTACTCACAGGTAGGGATGGCCTACTCCCAGGTAGGGATGGCCTAATCACAGGTACTCAGGTAGGGATGCACTACTCACAGGTAGGGATGGCCTACTCACAGGTAGGGATGGCCTACTCACAGGTAGAGATGGCCTACTCTAGGTATGGGTGGCCTACTCACAGGTAGGGATGGTCTACTCCCAGGTAGGGATGGCCTAATCACAGGTACTCAGGTAGGGATGCACTTCTCACAGGTAGGGATGGCCTACTCACAGGTAGGGATGGCCTACTCACAGGTAGAGATGGCCTACTCTAGGTATGGGTGGCCTACTCACAGGTAGGGATGGTCTACTCCCAGGTAGGGATGGCCTAATCACAGGTACTCAGGTAGGGATGCACTACTCACAGGTAGGGATGGCGTGCACTACTCACAGGTAGGGATGGCCTACTCACAGGTAGGGATGGCATACTCACAGGTAGGGATGGCATACTCACAGGTAGGGATGGCCTACTCACAGGTAGGGATGGCATACTCACAGGTAGGGATGGTCTACTCACAGGTAGGGATGGCATACTCACAGGTAGGGATGGCCTACTCACAGGTAGGGATGGCATACTCACAGGTAGGGATGGCCTACTCACAGGTAGGGATGGCATACTCACAGGTAGGGATGGTCTACTCACAGGTAGGGATGGTCTACTCACAGGTAGGGATGGTCTACTCCCAGGTAGGGATAGTCTACTCATAGGTAGGGATGGTCTACTCACAGGTAGGGATGGCCTAATCACAGGTACTCAGGTAGGGATGCACTACTCACAGGTAGGGATGGCGTGCCGACCTACAGGTAGGCGAAGGACATGATAATCTGTCGTACTATCCTAAGCCGTATTTAATTTCATGTTATTAATTTTATTATGTAATACTGCTCTGTATCTGAAATGAATTATAATTAAGAGAAAAATTAACAGTTTATTTTGAAAAACAAATGCTGCTAGTTAATTTGCTTTGCTAGCTAAACCCTTTATTTTGAAATTAACTCTGAATTACTCTAATCCACGTAGTATACAAACACATTACAACTTAATTGAAAGATAGATTAGTGATTTACATTTTTCATAATAAAAATCAAAAAAATGTTTCAACTTTCATTTATTAATTTTATCCAAAAATAAATGTCCTTCTTAGGGTTACCTAATTTATTTTGACATCTCATAGGTAACCGAGTGGGGAATGGGAGACTGCATGGCTAATATGTCGTTCTCACAACAGGCGCTAGAGGGCGGCGTGCAGAAACCTTACAGCGCCAGTCTACAACGGGAGATAGACGCCGAGGTGCGAGACATACTGGTGAAGGTAGTCGTTAAAACCAACGCGATTATAAAGGAGCACATGGAACTAGTGAAGGAGTTGGCCTCCAAACTACTCACTAAAGAGACTTTACTCTACGATGAGATCGAGGCTATACTAGGGACGCCCCCTCATGGGGACAAACGGAAGATGATATCGCCGGATTGGGAGGCCATGGACAGCGCGGTAGATGATAAGTATGAGGAGGAGGAAGGCCGTAGAAGGGAGCAGGAGTGGCAGGATATGAAGAAGGAACTCGGAATAGAAGACGAAGAAACTAGTGATAAAGGGGATGACGATGGGGAGTATAGGAAATAGATACGGTATGTTAAAGTCAGAGAGTCAGATGGGTTTTATTTATAGGAATTCCTCCGACTCAGTTTATTAGTCGCTGTCTTGTTACTGACTGAGAGACAATTTATTTATTAATATTATCTTAAATAATTATTTAACGATTTCCTTAATGATCTAATTGGTTCTTAATTTTTTGAATTTATTGACACATTATGTTTTTGACATAATTATAGAATAAAATGCCAGTTTAATTAATAAAAAGCTTTAATAAAAAGTGTGCTATATTAATTAACAATGTCCTCTACCGAATTATTAAAATGGCACAATATTTTATATTTAATAAATATTTATCGTTAAATTTTTTCACACTTTTTTCTCAGTTGGTTCAATAAACAAGACGTGCTAATAAATTGGGTCGGACTAATTAAATAACCCGGTTACGAGTTTTACTGACAACTATAGGATTAATTAGCATTGAAACTTTTGCACATTATGGTACTCTATGTTAGTTTGACTTATACTCAAATTTAATTATACTTTAAAAAATTTATTTAAGGCGGGGGATTTATTTTTGGATACACTTCCAGTTTTTGGAGTATTAAAAGTTTTGTTGTTTCTTGTTTGTATTTTTTTTTATGCATTGAAATTATACAATGAGTATTTAGTTATAGTTCTTATGAAGATTTTCATTTTCATGTTTTTCATTTCCCGCCAATTTTATTGAAATTTTTCTGATTTATAGTCTAAATGCTACAACTCAGTCAGCGGTTTTGACATAATGACTAAAAAAACTTTTTGCAGTCCAGTCCAGTTTGACCAGTCCAGTAGTGTAGCTTATAAACTTAAAAATCAATGTTTATTTTATTTTGGGCCGTTTTTTTTTTAAATTATCGGCCAAAACACAACCTGGACACAAAATTTCAAAATTATGTTTTATTGGTCATCATGACAATAATTGTCAAGATCATTCACTAAAAATTTCAAACAAATTGACAAAAAAATGTCGGAGGAGTATAATTTTGTACTGAGCCCAAAGGGTCATGTGAAAAAAAATGTTTTTTTGGCTAACTCGTGCGAACGACTTAACTAACTCGTGCGAACGACTTAGTATGTAGTGCGAACGACTTACTACTTTACTTTGATTGGCTAAATAATACTGGTAATAAAAGCACAACCTTTTTAGCGGGATTTTCAATTCAATCTACAGCATTGTTGTTGGCATTATTTGTTGAAAATATTATTATCAATGGCTGAACGCGCTCTGTTAATATCGACGTACTTAAACTTTTAGGCCTAACATACGGACAGATTTCATCTGCTTTAAAACTAAATAATGAAATTATCCTAAGCTGTGCTGCGCCATCGATGTAACAGGTCTGTTGCATATTGTCAGTGTGATTTCTACGGATGAACTTCTGAAAATCTCGAACGCGAACATTTTCTGTTCCAAAATCCCCACAAACAATCCGCGGATCACCCTTGTTCTCAGTTATCGCTTCGAGGAAGTAGCCCCCGATCAATTTACTGTCATTGTTGGTGTTATACACGTTCAACCAAATCATTTTCCGGGAATATCAATCAATGCACCCACTACTGGTTTCATTAGGGATGTTACGCATTACTTATTCGAATTAATTTTATTAAGAACGAGCGTAACCGACTGAGTAAAATATGAAACGAGAGCTTGAAAGTGAAATACGGTTACGTACTTTATTTAAATCGAATATTCCGGCTGAGTCACAATATTGTACAATACTCTAAATAGTAGGAC
>JAUCBJ010004480.1:0-72575 GCA_032718475.1 Nemertoderma westbladi | reverse complement strand
TTTTCTTAATGTTTGAAGGACAGTCTGCCAAAGAAAAATAAACTTCTATAGAGCGAGAATTTTAGTTAGCCTGTATTCTTTTGTAATGTTTGACAGACAAACAGACTGACAGACAGAAATATGAATGGATGTCTGGTGTGGGCTCTAAACTCGTTTTGACAGAACACAGACAGCCAATTTTGGCGCGAAGGTTTAAACTTTGAAGGGGATTTTCTCCGAATGACATTTTTCATTTTCAATTACTACACCTCCGTCATTTTTTAAACAACTTTCTTCGTGGTTGGCTCATTCGAACGAGCTTTGGAAGCTCTTTAAATGTTATCTTATGGAATTTTGATAAATATTAGCATTTTTTGCAATTAGTCAATCTTAATTAAAAATATGATAATTAATTAATTAAATAAAAATAAAAATAGCGAATTAAAAATTCGATAATTATAACTTTTGTAAAGTCTATGACGCTGAGTCCAAAAAAAGATAGTTTCAAGAAATTTAGACTAAGATTGAGGTACTAGTAACAATTTAAGTGAAATCTTTAATTCCGCCGCCAGCCGCTAGGGGGAGGCTATAAATTTTAAAATTTTCCTATAGAGGCTATTTGGCCTTCCATACAGTGGATGGCCGTGACAAAATAGCAATATTATCACTTAACACTAATTGACAGTTATTTAAAAAAAGGTTCGGTTATACCCCCCCCCCCCCCCACACCCCCCCCCCCCCCCCCAAGTTAAGTATAGATAAAACAGATTTCCAAAATGTGAGATACTTTTGGGGATATACCAGAACTACAATGTTCAATTAATAAGTAACAATTTGATCAACAATGGGCAAGCCTAGCCTATACTTTCAACAATAATTATATATCTCTATACAAAATACATTTGTATCCATTAATTAGGTTTCAGGCAAAATCAGGCAAAAACGGGGTAAAAATAAGATATTTTTAAACCATATGATAAGATATTTTAAAAAAAAATATCAATTATTTTGCAAAGTGGAAATGACTGAACTTCAACCAAAACTAAGCACAAAAAATACGGCAAAAAATTATTTTTGGGGAAATGATTGCCGTTACAATTATTACGATTGGAATTATATATATCTTGTCGCTTTATTAACAAGGTGTCGTACTACACGCGAACTCCTGTAATAAGGCGTAAGCGATAAAGGCGAAATAGAGCAGAACAAAACTAATACCAATCCACTTCGTGAGACGAAATTTACAAATCGTGAATATAGTTAGGCAAAGGACGAGAAGACCTAGTAGTATAAAACCAAACTTCGCGTGAGGTGTTGGTAGATAGCCTTCGTTATAACGAACCTGCAAATATAGAAATACAAAGTAATGAAAAATGAAAATCCCCAACTAAAACAACATACACGTAAATAGCCTCAGTAAACTGTACCAAATTTGTTATTACTTACTAGTGTCACATAATGTGTCTTTCATTTATCTCAAACACAATTGTAATATATTAAACATGAGAATACTTCATTAACTAATTTTTGTTTTAATTCCAAAATTCCACTTCTCTACAAACCGGTACTATCTTAATATCTGTTTCCGTCTAAGAAACTAAATCTTATCTCAGCCCTTCCCATCCATCCCCATCTCACCCCTCTTCACCCCTAATGAGAAACTCTCCTCCCCACAATACTAACTAACCCTATCTTCTTCACTCAATATTTCGAACTGGAGTACCGAAGCCGTTCCTGGCACTTCGGTAGGACCAAAATAATCAACTAAAATTCGAATTAACATCGGCAATCCGATTCCTAGGTTTATGTCGAATACATTACTACCGATCGCGTTGGAGACCGCCATATCACCATAGCCATCCCTGGCAACTAGGACCGAACTAATCGCATCCTGCAAAAATAACAAGCGAGAAAAAGTTGATGACCATGTTGATCGTAAGGATGCGGATCCTTTGATCATAAGCATCCTTTGAATCTGTGGTATAGATAAACCTTTGATGTTAATGATATTTATAGAGGTGATTATGATATACCTTCATTAAAGTGATGTGCTATTACATCCGGCTATATACCCTCATGGCACATACCCGTCACTGACACGCCTTGCATTACTTTTAATCTGCGTGTGGTATTTTACAGAGGGAAATACAAAGATTAGTATACAATAGTTATGACACAACAGAGTTGTTGAACGTTAAAAGATAACAACCCTGACTACTTACTGGTATGCTGGTTCCCATGGCAATGACAATTAATCCCATTGTGTATTGGTCTATCCCGCAAATACAACCAAAACGGCCGGCGACTGTGACACAAAGAAAACTAAGAAGTCCAATCCAAAGAATGGAAAGTCCGAAAGTTAATGGGTACCACTTCCTAATAATATAAAACACATTAGATTAATTTCACCCACAAAGCAGTATAAAGTAGGCTTTTAACACATGCGGACAGGTAATTGGGTACTCACAAACTCTACAGAATTACTTTTCAATGTCTAGTTTGTGACACGTGCGTGAGACACGACATATTCCATAAAAAAAAGTCAAAAAAGTTTTACAAAACACCAAAGTAACTTTATATATAAACTAACCGAAGATGGGGTTTTGAACAATCTGGTATTGTGAAAGAGAACGCTACCATCCAAGGAAAGGCGATGATAAAGATAAACCATCTCCCTATATATTGAGAATGACTAACGAACTGACGAAAGAAGCTACTTTTGTCATCCGGCTAAAAATAATGAATAATATACGTAAATTTATAAGTATCAACTAATTTTTCATGTAAGGGATAAATATTTCATCCTAAACTTATTCTTCAGTATAGACAGATTGATCTTATTGACACATATACACAAAGACACATTTAATTAAAGAAACACAAATAATTCACAAACATTATACTTATACTAGACATTCAATTATTCACACGTTCAAAAAAGGATCCCTTAAGGGGGTCGACGATAAAGTGGTGGAGGGGTTTTGGAGCTGGCTTTGGGAGCCTTCGGTTCCTGCCGTCTCAATATTGAATAAACAAAAAGACATGTATTAGACTAGATTTATAATGGAGAATAGTTATTTAATACTTATATATCTATGCACAGGATACATTATTGATGTGCCAGGTACAAATTGTTCGTACTGATTAGATAAATTCAAAATAAATAATTTGACTAATTTGGTTTTATGCGGGATTACTCATCGTAAAAGTGTTGCCTAATGACATAAAGAAAATAATGTCGCACTGCTCATCTATATGTATATAAAGCTGGAAACTATGTCACCCTACGCTATTTTAGAGCACGAAATTATTTCCACATAAATAAATAAAATTAATAACTTACCTCATCAAATTCAGGGGTTGATCCCTTCGCAGTAGGACACTGAGGGAAGCAAGGACAGATGGGAATGTTTGGTTCGGATTCATCTTGAAGGTCGTTTATGGAAGCCGCATCCGGTGCTTCCTATTAATCATGTACGATTTTGTGTAAATGGAGAGAGATAGAGAGATTTGGGGGGGGGGGGGGGGGGGGTGGGACTATTGTATCTATCCTTGGGGACAGCAGGTTCCCTAAGGACTAGGCCTACACTTCTACTGTACCTGGGGCTGCGATCTCACTACAATGTACTCCTATGTCCATGGACAATAAACAATAGCTCTGCAATAAACGTTGTTATTTCAACACATCTTGGATTTCTTTATCTAAATTATTGTTGATTATTCATATAAAAAACACGCGACTCTTTCTGCTTATGTGTCTCTATACTTTTATTATGGAGTATGCTGCTACTCCTACCATAGAGAATGATACAATTCTACCGTATAGAAAGTTCAATTTCTTCAATACATCATATATGGAGCTTAGAGCATGCAATAGTACTAATACCATCATGTTAACACTTTACTTAAACCACGGAGCATGCTTCTACTGTAGATCCTCCATTGATGTTAAAAAAAAATATATTTTTGATTTAAATGTTTTGAAATAAAAAATGATTTAGGTTTAATACGAATAATACTACTGAAATTCAATCAGCTAGAGTTCTCACCTACCCTGCTATGTCATATATACCATAAAATACATTTTATTAATGTAATGCTCATGCTTTATGCAATAATTATTGGGACAAAATGCAATTAAACTTCGTCCTGGGAACGCAGGACATTAATTAAACGTACTAGTCCCTAACCTTCAAATTCAATTAATAACAAAAGTCACATTAATTAAATAAAAGGTGAAGAAACAACAATTATATTGGTGTGATACAAACAGGTGATTGTTAATAATTTAGAAGACAGTAAAATAACAAAAATATTTTTCTAGGATAGAGCCATCTGAAACTTACAAGCCTCTCCCAATTCCCTGCTGATCTGTCTCTCCTTGGACTCTCTCCATCGTGACTAGTTCCTGGAATATTGGGATGGTTTTCCAATGACCTCTCAGAATGGTGAGAATCTCTTCCATCCATTCCCAGTGGTGTTTCCTTGGATTCTACCATTAATTGCCCACTTATTTCTGCAATATGCTGCCCACCCTGTTCTCCGATTGGTTGTCCATTCGGATGTCCTTGTTCACTCAATACTGATGGCACGCCATGCTCGTTATTTGTCATATCTTCCATGTGATCGACATGTGGATTGCTAGGATTCCATTGAATCTTAGGTAAGGGGGGTGCTCCATTCGCATATACAACAATATGAGATTTGGATTTTGCACGCTCAATGCTGGCTCGGGAATTGCGCTTGGCAAGGGCCCTGGTATTGTGTAGTATGGCATTGTTGATAGTAAATCCGCTACCAGTGCTGGGGCGACTGCCAGCAGCATCCACAACCGAAGATATCTGTCCAGGGTTCGAGTCTCTCGACCCTGTAGCCACTGAGTCGCCTGTCGTTGATGAATAGTTAGCAGCAGTTGTAAAGTTAGGGGGCTCAACTTCCTCATGCTGCTAAACAGTGCAAGAACAAACAGGTGATAGTTAGTAGGAAAGTGACAGGTGCTAATTAATATAAACTATAAACTGTTATTATGAACTGAACATACAGTATTTCCAGACTAAACATTAATATATAAGCTCAAATTGCTAGCAAAGTTATACCACTGACGTATAAACATATCATACATAAAATTGTTAGTGATTAGTAATTACAGATACTGGTAACCAAGGAGTAAACAGGATATATCAATGTCGTTGATCAGAGAAAGTTATAGGCTGACCAGGTGTACAGTAAATAGTAGTCTTACGAGGCTTCCAGTGAAGCGGAAAGATTCCGTGTAGAGCTTGGTTTTGGCAATAAGATATGTGGAATATCTAAAACATTGTTTATCCTGCAAAACATGTACCATCCATCAATTTTGTGCCTTTTGCAGTAATAGTCTTAGACTACTGCCGTAGACCTATTCTACTCGAGCATGATGTGGTTTTCTGTGTATGTGTGTATAACCATCCAATATCTCAAAAACTCAAGCAGGTACGCAAAAATTTTAATAACAAACTCTACATAGATTTTTGTTCCGCACAAGACTGTATATTTTTTGTGGCGTTTCGATCACGGGGACACTGAAAAATAGCGGTTTTGAAAATTTAAAGTCGAATTTCACCGATTTTAACTCGTCGAGTATGCTCCAACTTTGAGCAACATATTTGAGCCTCAGAATCTTTTCAAATATCGCCAATCTCGCACAGAACGTCGCCAAAGTTTGTTTGTCCAGCAAAAAAATGCACTAATTCGTCTAAAAGAGTAAATTATTGGTTGCAGAATAATATGATTCAACTAGAAAAGCCAGCAAGCTGGCTATAAGGAGACCGTGTCCATAGACAAACGTAGTGTTAGTTGGGTCCCTCCTCATTCATTATCATCAACCTATAAAACATTTGAACGGCCCAGTGCTTACAATAATATTCCCATAGGATTCAATTCACTGGGAAGAGCTATTCAGCTTATGGGGTAATACAGTACATTATACAAAATAACAGTTGATATTTGATTACTGTCTGGGTTAGAGTGAGATAGTAATAAATTTGAAAAGTAATATACTTCTCTGCAGTTTGGGCTATCCATTCAATAAATAGTAGTAGCTTACTAGGCCCACATGAGTGCTCACCTGGTGTTTCTATCGTTGAATTGATGGCAATTTTCGTGTTTTCATTTTCACTCACTCAGGATACTGGTTTGAGGGGCAGGTTCGTTTAAAGCTTTCTAGTTACTGTACGATTTCATGAGGATGTGGTGTAATTATTGTTGTTATTCCTCTATCATGATTGCTTAATGAGGGACCCCATAGGTTTGTTTCATTAGCATTATCAGCAGCAAATGTTATATCATTAGCCCAGTTGGTATGTCAATGAGTATAGTTATCGAACAGGGTATACATCATCTGGCAGTATAACGCTCAATGTAAGCAGTTTTTTAAATGGCTTGTGAAGCTGGCAGCTGTGCAAGCTCAGCTGGCAGCTGTGCTTTGCTGGCTGGAGCTGTGCTGGCAACAGTGAATTACGTTTCATATAGAAAGTGACCATAAAGCTTTCATCGAGACGCTCGTTAGTTGCATTATAGGCATTGACATATTTCATCTGCATCATTTATTACATTAACCTGCTCAATGACTAGCTCTGCCTGGTTAATTATTACTGCCTCTGTTCAGTTAAGGAAGAATTAAATCCTACTAGAATTATATTGCTTGTTTTTATAACATCAAACAATAGCTTGGTTATAATAATATAGTTAGTTACACGGTGAAGGATGTATCGTAATCGTAATTTTGTAAAAATGAAGTGTTAGATTTCATACTAACATGATTAGAAGTAGGTCGCTGCAAGCCTTCATCTTGTGTTGGAGAATTACTTTGATTGTTTGTAACCTCAACCTTATATAAAATAGATAATTGATGATACTTATTAGATATATATAGATCAATAAAATGATTAGATATATAATATACATCTGGATATTCAGTACATTAGGTTTGAGTACCGGTATGGACATTCAGTAGGTTTTAGTACCGGTATGGATATTCAGTAGGTTTGAGTACTGGTATGGATATTCAGTAGCTTTGAGTACCGGTATGGATATTCAGTAGGTTTTAGTACCGGTATGGATATTCAGTAGGTTTGAGTACCAGTATGGATATTCAGTAGGTTTGAGTACCGGTATGGATATTCAGTAGGTTTGAGTATCAGTATGGATATTCAGTAGGTTTGAGTACCGGTATGGATATTCAGTAGGTTTGAGTATCGGTATGGATATTCAGTAGGTTTGAGTATCAGTATGGATATTCAGTAGGTTTGAGTACCGGTATGGATATTCAGTAGGTTTGAGTACTGGTATGGATATTCAGTAGGTTTGAGTACCGGTATGGATATTCAGTAGGTTTTAGTACCGGTATGGATATTCAGTAGGTTTGAGTACTGGTATGGATATTCAGTCGGTTTGTGTACCGGTATGGATATTCAGTAGGTTTGAGTACCGGTATGGATATTCAGTAGGTTTGAGTACTGGTATGGATATTCAGTTGGTTTGAGTACCGGTATGGACATTCAGTAGGTTTTAGTACCGGTATGGATATTCAGTAGGTTTGAGTACTGGTATGGATATTCAGTAGCTTTGAGTACCGGTATGGATATTCAGTAGGTTTTAGTACCGGTATGGATATTCAGTAGGTTTGAGTACCAGTATGGATATTCAGTAGGTTTGAGTACCGGTATGGATATTCAGTAGGTTTGAGTATCAGTATGGATATTCAGTAGGTTTGAGTACCGGTATGGATATTCGGTAGGTTTGAGTATCAGTATGGATATTCAGTAGGTTTGAGTACCGGTATGGATATTCAGTAGGTTTGAGTATCAGTATGGATATTCAGTAGGTTTGAGTACCAGTATGGATATTCAGTAGGTTTGAGTACCGGTATGGATATTCAGTAGGTTTGAGTATCAGTATGGATATTCAGTAGGTTTGAGTACCGGTATGGATATTCAGTAGGTTTTAGTACCGGTATGGATATTCAGTAGGTTTGAGTATCAGTATGGATATTCAGTAGGTTTGAGTACCGGTATGGATATTCGGTAGGTTTGAGTATCAGTATGGATATTCAGTAGGTTTGAGTACCAGTATGGATATTCAGTAGGTTTGAGTACCGGTATGGATATTCAGTAGGTTTGAGTATCAGTATGGATATTCAGTAGGTTTGAGTACCAGTATGGATATTCAGTAGGTTTGAGTACCGGTATGGATATTCAGTAGGTTTGAGTATCAGTATGGATATTCAGTAGGTTTGAGTACCGGTATGGATATTCGGTAGGTTTGAGTATCAGTATGGATATTCAGTAGGTTTGAGTATCAGTATGGATATTCAGTAGGTTTGAGTACCGGTATGGATATTCAGTAGGTTTGAGTACTGGTATGGATATTCAGTAGGTTTGAGTACCGGTATGGATATTCAGTAGGTTTTAGTACCGGTATGGATATTCAGTAGGTTTGAGTACTGGTATGGATATTCAGTCGGTTTGAGTACCGGTATGGATATTCAGTAGGTTTGAGTACCGGTATGGATATTCAGTAGGTTTGAGTACTGGTATGGATATTCAGTTGGTTTGAGTACAGGTATATGGATATTCAGTAGGTTTGAGTATCAGTATGGATATTCAGTAGGTTTGAGTACAGGTATGGATATTCAGTAGGTTTGAGTACCGGTATGGATATTCAGTAGGTTTGAGTATCAGTATGGATATTCAGTAGGTTTGAGTACAGGTATGGATATTCAGTAGGTTTGAGTATCAGTATGGATATTCAGTAGGTTTGAGTACAGGTATGGATATTCAGTAGGTTTGAGTACCGGTATGGATATTCAGTAGGTTTGAGTACCAGTATGGATATTCAGTAGGTTTGAGTACCAGTATGGATATTCAGTAGGTTTGAGTACCAGTATGGATATTAGTAGGTTTGAGTACTGGTATGGATATTCAGTAGGTTTGAGTACCGGTATGGATATTCAGTAGGTTTGAGTACCGGTATGGATATTCAGTAGGTTTGAGTATCAGTATGGATATTCAGTAGGTTTGAGTACAGGTATGGATATTCAGTAGGTTTGAGTATCAGTATGGATATTCAGTAGGTTTGAGTACAGGTATGGATATTCAGTAGGTTTGAGTACCGGTATGGATATTCAGTCGATTTGAGTACCGGTATGGATATTTAGTAGGTTTGAGTACCGGTATGGATATTTAGTAGGTTTGAGTACCGGTATGGGTATTCAGTAGGTTTGAGTACAGGTATGGATATTCAGTAGGTTTGAGTATCAGTATGGATATTCAGTAGGTTTGAGTACAGGTATGGATATTCAGTAGGTTTGAGTACCGGTATGGATATTCAGTCGATTTGAGTACCGGTATGGATATTTAGTAGGTTTGAGTACCGGTATGGATATTTAGTAGGTTTGAGTACCGGTATGGATATTTAGTAGGTTTGAGTACCAGTATGGATATTCAGTAGGTTTGAGTACCGGTATGGATATTCAGTAGGTTTGAGTATCAGTATGGATATTCAATAGGTTTGAGTATCAGTATGGATATTCAGTAGGTTTGAGTACCAGTATGGATATTCAGTAGGTTTGAGTACCGGTATGGGTATTCAGTAGGTTTGAGTATCAGTATGGATATTCAGTAGGTTTGAGTATCAGTATGGATATTCAGTAGGTTTGAGTACCAGTATGGATATTCAGTAGGTTTGAGTACCGGTATGGGTATTCAGTAGGTTTGAGTATAAGTATGGATATTCAGTAGGTTTGAGTATCAGTATGGATATTCAGTAGGTTTGAGTACCAGTATGGATATTCAGTAGGTTTGAGTATCAGTATGGATATTCAGTAGGTTTGAGTACCGGTACGGGTATTCAGTAGGTTTGAGTATCAGTATGGATATTCAGTAGGTTTGAGTATCAGTATGGATATTCAGTAGGTTTGAGTACCGGTATGGATATTCAGTAGGTTTGAGTATCAGTATGGATATTCAGTAGGTTTGAGTACCAGTATGGATATTCAGTAGGTTTGAGTACCGGTATGGGTATTCAGTAGGTTTGAGTATCAGTATGGATATTCAGTAGGTTTGAGTATCAGTATGGATATTCAGTAGGTTTGAGTACCAGTATGGATATTCAGTAGGTTTGAGTATCAGTATGGATATTCAGTAGGTTTGAGTACCGGTACGGGTATTCAGTAGGTTTGAGTATCAGTATGGATATTCAGTAGGTTTGAGTATCAGTATGGATATTCAGTAGGTTTGAGTACTGGTATGGATATTCAGTAGGTTTGAGTACCGGTATGGATATTCAATAGGTTTGAGTATCAGTATGGATATTCAGTAGGTTTGAGTACCAGTATGGATATTCAGTAGGTTTGAGTACCGGTATGGGTATTCAGTAGGTTTGAGTATCAGTATGGATATTCAGTAGGTTTGAGTATCAGTATGGATATTCAGTAGGTTTGAGTACCGGTATGGATATTCAGTAGGTTTGAGTACCGGTATGGATATTCAGTAGGTTTGAGTACCGGTATGGATATTCAGTAGGTTTGAGTACCGGTATGGATATTCAGTAGGTTTGAGTACCGGTATGGATATTCAGTCGGTTTGAGTACCGGTATGGATATTCAGTAGGTTTGAGTACCGGTATGGATATTCAGTAGGTTTGAGTACCAGTATGGATATTCAGTAGTTTTGAGTACTGGTATGGATATTCAGTAGCTTTGAGTACCGGTATGGATATTCAGTAGGTTTGAGTACCAGTATGGATATTCAGTAGGTTTGAGTACCGGTATGGGTATTCAGTAGGTTTGAGTATCAGTATGGATATTCAGTAGGTTTGAGTACCAGTATGGATATTCAGTAGGTTTGAGTACCGGTATGGGTATTCAGTAGGTTTGAGTATCAGTATGGATATTCAGTAGGTTTGAGTATCAGTATGGATATTCAGTAGGTTTGAGTACCAGTATGGATATTCAGTAGGTTTGAGTACCGGTATGGGTATTCAGTAGGTTTGAGTACCAGTATGGATATTCAGTAGGTTTGAGTACAAGTATGGATATTTAGTAGGTTTGAGTACCGGTATGGATATTTAGTAGGTTTGAGTACCGGTATGGGTATTCAGTAGGTTTGAGTACCGGTATGGATATTCAGTCGATTTGAGTACCGGTATGGATATTTAGTAGGTTTGAGTACCGGAATGGATATTTAGTAGGTTTGAGTACCGGTATGGGTATTCAGTAGGTTTGAGTACCAGTATGGATATTCAGTAGGTTTGAGTACAGGTATGGATATTCAGTAGGTTTGAGTACAGGTATGGATATTCAGTAGGTTTGAGTATCAGTATGGATATTCAGTAGGTTTGAGTACAGGTATGGATATTCAGTAGGTTTGAGTACCGGTATGGATATTCAGTAGGTTTGAGTATCAGTATGGATATTCAGTAGGTTTGAGTACAGGTATGGATATTCAGTAGGTTTGAGTATCAGTATGGATATTCAGCAGGTTTGAGTACAGGTATGGATATTCAGTAGGTTTGAGTACCGGTATGGATATTCAGTAGGTTTGAGTACAGGTATGGATATTCAGTAGGTTTGAGTACCGGTATGGATATTCAGTAGGTTTGAGTACCAGTATGGATATTCAGTAGGTTTGAGTACAGGTATGGATATTCAGTAGGTTTGAGTATCAGTATGGATATTCAGTAGGTTTGAGTACAGGTATGGATATTCAGTAGGTTTGAGTACCGGTATGGATATTCAGTAGGTTTGAGTACCGGTATGGATATTCAGTAGGTTTGAGTACATGTATGGATATTCAGTAGGTTTGAGTACCGGTATGGATATTCAGTAGGTTTGAGTACCGGTATGGATATTCAGTAGGTTTGAGTACCGGTATGGATATTCAGTAGGTTTGAGTATCAGTATGGATATTCAGTAGGTTTGAGTACAGGTATGGATATTCAGTAGGTTTGAGTACCGGTATGGATATTCAGTAGGTTTGAGTACCGGTATGGATATTCAGTAGGTTTGAGTACACGTATGGATATTCAGTAGGTTTGAGTACCGGTATGGATATTTAGTAGGTTTGAGTACCGGTATGGGTATTCAGTAGGTTTGAGTACCGGTATGGATATTCAGTCGATTTGAGTACCGGTATGGATATTTAGTAGGTTTGAGTACCGGAATGGATATTTAGTAGGTTTGAGTACCGGTATGGGTATTCAGTAGGTTTGAGTACCAGTATGGATATTCAGTAGGTTTGAGTACAGGTATGGATATTCAGTAGGTTTGAGTACAGGTATGGATATTCAGTAGGTTTGAGTATCAGTATGGATATTCAGTAGGTTTGAGTACAGGTATGGATATTCAGTAGGTTTGAGTACCGGTATGGATATTCAGTAGGTTTGAGTATCAGTATGGATATTCAGTAGGTTTGAGTACAGGTATGGATATTCAGTAGGTTTGAGTATCAGTATGGATATTCAGCAGGTTTGAGTACAGGTATGGATATTCAGTAGGTTTGAGTACCGGTATGGATATTCAGTAGGTTTGAGTACAGGTATGGATATTCAGTAGGTTTGAGTACCGGTATGGATATTCAGTAGGTTTGAGTACAGGTATGGATATTCAGTAGGTTTGAGTACCGGTATGGATATTCAGTAGGTTTGAGTACCGGTATGGATATTCAGTAGGTTTGAGTACATGTATGGATATTCAGTAGGTTTGAGTACCGGTATGGATATTCAGTAGGTTTGAGTACCGGTATGGATATTCAGTAGGTTTGAGTACCGGTATGGATATTCAGTAGGTTTGAGTATCAGTATGGATATTCAGTAGGTTTGAGTACAGGTATGGATATTCAGTAGGTTTGAGTACCGGTATGGATATTCAGTAGGTTTGAGTACCGGTATGGATATTCAGTAGGTTTGAGTACACGTATGGATATTCAGTAGGTTTGAGTACCGGTATGGATATTCAGTAGGTTTGAGTACCGGTATGGGTATTCAGTAGGTTTGAGTACAGGTATGGATATTCAGTAGGTTTGAGTACATGTATGGATATTCAGTAGGTTTGAGTACCAGTATGGATATTAGTAGGTTTGAGTACTGGTATGGATATTCAGTAGGTTTGAGTACCGGTATGGATATTCAGTAGGTTTGAGTACCGGTATGGATATTCAGTAGGTTTGAGTATCAGTATGGATATTCAGTAGGTTTGAGTACAGGTATGGATATTCAGTAGGTTTGAGTATCAGTATGGATATTCAGTAGGTTTGAGTACAGGTATGGATATTCAGTAGGTTTGAGTACCGGTATGGATATTCAGTCGATTTGAGTACCGGTATGGATATTTAGTAGGTTTGAGTACCGGTATGGATATTTAGTAGGTTTGAGTACCGGTATGGGTATTCAGTAGGTTTGAGTACAGGTATGGATATTCAGTAGGTTTGAGTATCAGTATGGATATTCAGTAGGTTTGAGTACAGGTATGGATATTCAGTAGGTTTGAGTACCGGTATGGATATTCAGTCGATTTGAGTACCGGTATGGATATTTAGTAGGTTTGAGTACCGGTATGGATATTTAGTAGGTTTGAGTACCGGTATGGATATTTAGTAGGTTTGAGTACCAGTATGGATATTCAGTAGGTTTGAGTACCGGTATGGATATTCAGTAGGTTTGAGTATCAGTATGGATATTCAATAGGTTTGAGTATCAGTATGGATATTCAGTAGGTTTGAGTACCAGTATGGATATTCAGTAGGTTTGAGTACCGGTATGGGTATTCAGTAGGTTTGAGTATCAGTATGGATATTCAGTAGGTTTGAGTATCAGTATGGATATTCAGTAGGTTTGAGTACCAGTATGGATATTCAGTAGGTTTGAGTACCGGTATGGGTATTCAGTAGGTTTGAGTATCAGTATGGATATTCAGTAGGTTTGAGTATCAGTATGGATATTCAGTAGGTTTGAGTACCAGTATGGATATTCAGTAGGTTTGAGTATCAGTATGGATATTCAGTAGGTTTGAGTACCGGTACGGGTATTCAGTAGGTTTGAGTATCAGTATGGATATTCAGTAGGTTTGAGTATCAGTATGGATATTCAGTAGGTTTGAGTACCGGTATGGATATTCAGTAGGTTTGAGTATCAGTATGGATATTCAGTAGGTTTGAGTACCAGTATGGATATTCAGTAGGTTTGAGTACCGGTATGGGTATTCAGTAGGTTTGAGTATCAGTATGGATATTCAGTAGGTTTGAGTATCAGTATGGATATTCAGTAGGTTTGAGTACCAGTATGGATATTCAGTAGGTTTGAGTATCAGTATGGATATTCAGTAGGTTTGAGTACCGGTACGGGTATTCAGTAGGTTTGAGTATCAGTATGGATATTCAGTAGGTTTGAGTATCAGTATGGATATTCAGTAGGTTTGAGTACTGGTATGGATATTCAGTAGGTTTGAGTACCGGTATGGATATTCAATAGGTTTGAGTATCAGTATGGATATTCAGTAGGTTTGAGTACCAGTATGGATATTCAGTAGGTTTGAGTACCGGTATGGGTATTCAGTAGGTTTGAGTATCAGTATGGATATTCAGTAGGTTTGAGTATCAGTATGGATATTCAGTAGGTTTGAGTACCGGTATGGATATTCAGTAGGTTTGAGTACCGGTATGGATATTCAGTAGGTTTGAGTACCGGTATGGATATTCAGTAGGTTTGAGTACCGGTATGGATATTCAGTAGGTTTGAGTACCGGTATGGATATTCAGTCGGTTTGAGTACCGGTATGGATATTCAGTAGGTTTGAGTACCGGTATGGATATTCAGTAGGTTTGAGTACCAGTATGGATATTCAGTAGTTTTGAGTACTGGTATGGATATTCAGTAGCTTTGAGTACCGGTATGGATATTCAGTAGGTTTGAGTACCAGTATGGATATTCAGTAGGTTTGAGTACCGGTATGGGTATTCAGTAGGTTTGAGTATCAGTATGGATATTCAGTAGGTTTGAGTACCAGTATGGATATTCAGTAGGTTTGAGTACCGGTATGGGTATTCAGTAGGTTTGAGTATCAGTATGGATATTCAGTAGGTTTGAGTATCAGTATGGATATTCAGTAGGTTTGAGTACCAGTATGGATATTCAGTAGGTTTGAGTACCGGTATGGGTATTCAGTAGGTTTGAGTACCAGTATGGATATTCAGTAGGTTTGAGTACAGGTATGGATATTTAGTAGGTTTGAGTACCGGTATGGATATTTAGTAGGTTTGAGTACCGGTATGGGTATTCAGTAGGTTTGAGTACCGGTATGGATATTCAGTCGATTTGAGTACCGGTATGGATATTTAGTAGGTTTGAGTACCGGAATGGATATTTAGTAGGTTTGAGTACCGGTATGGGTATTCAGTAGGTTTGAGTACCAGTATGGATATTCAGTAGGTTTGAGTACAGGTATGGATATTCAGTAGGTTTGAGTACAGGTATGGATATTCAGTAGGTTTGAGTATCAGTATGGATATTCAGTAGGTTTGAGTACAGGTATGGATATTCAGTAGGTTTGAGTACCGGTATGGATATTCAGTAGGTTTGAGTATCAGTATGGATATTCAGTAGGTTTGAGTACAGGTATGGATATTCAGTAGGTTTGAGTATCAGTATGGATATTCAGCAGGTTTGAGTACAGGTATGGATATTCAGTAGGTTTGAGTACCGGTATGGATATTCAGTAGGTTTGAGTACAGGTATGGATATTCAGTAGGTTTGAGTACCGGTATGGATATTCAGTAGGTTTGAGTACCAGTATGGATATTCAGTAGGTTTGAGTACAGGTATGGATATTCAGTAGGTTTGAGTATCAGTATGGATATTCAGTAGGTTTGAGTACAGGTATGGATATTCAGTAGGTTTGAGTACCGGTATGGATATTCAGTAGGTTTGAGTACCGGTATGGATATTCAGTAGGTTTGAGTACATGTATGGATATTCAGTAGGTTTGAGTACCGGTATGGATATTCAGTAGGTTTGAGTACCGGTATGGATATTCAGTAGGTTTGAGTACCGGTATGGATATTCAGTAGGTTTGAGTATCAGTATGGATATTCAGTAGGTTTGAGTACAGGTATGGATATTCAGTAGGTTTGAGTACCGGTATGGATATTCAGTAGGTTTGAGTACCGGTATGGATATTCAGTAGGTTTGAGTACACGTATGGATATTCAGTAGGTTTGAGTACCGGTATGGATATTTAGTAGGTTTGAGTACCGGTATGGGTATTCAGTAGGTTTGAGTACCGGTATGGATATTCAGTCGATTTGAGTACCGGTATGGATATTTAGTAGGTTTGAGTACCGGAATGGATATTTAGTAGGTTTGAGTACCGGTATGGGTATTCAGTAGGTTTGAGTACCAGTATGGATATTCAGTAGGTTTGAGTACAGGTATGGATATTCAGTAGGTTTGAGTACAGGTATGGATATTCAGTAGGTTTGAGTATCAGTATGGATATTCAGTAGGTTTGAGTACAGGTATGGATATTCAGTAGGTTTGAGTACCGGTATGGATATTCAGTAGGTTTGAGTATCAGTATGGATATTCAGTAGGTTTGAGTACAGGTATGGATATTCAGTAGGTTTGAGTATCAGTATGGATATTCAGCAGGTTTGAGTACAGGTATGGATATTCAGTAGGTTTGAGTACCGGTATGGATATTCAGTAGGTTTGAGTACAGGTATGGATATTCAGTAGGTTTGAGTACCGGTATGGATATTCAGTAGGTTTGAGTACAGGTATGGATATTCAGTAGGTTTGAGTACCGGTATGGATATTCAGTAGGTTTGAGTACCGGTATGGATATTCAGTAGGTTTGAGTACATGTATGGATATTCAGTAGGTTTGAGTACCGGTATGGATATTCAGTAGGTTTGAGTACCGGTATGGATATTCAGTAGGTTTGAGTACCGGTATGGATATTCAGTAGGTTTGAGTATCAGTATGGATATTCAGTAGGTTTGAGTACAGGTATGGATATTCAGTAGGTTTGAGTACCGGTATGGATATTCAGTAGGTTTGAGTACCGGTATGGATATTCAGTAGGTTTGAGTACACGTATGGATATTCAGTAGGTTTGAGTACCGGTATGGATATTCAGTAGGTTTGAGTACCGGTATGGGTATTCAGTAGGTTTGAGTACAGGTATGGATATTCAGTAGGTTTGAGTACATGTATGGATATTCAGTAGGTTTGAGTACCGGTATGGATATTCAGTAGGTTTGAGTATCAGTATGGATATTCAGTAGGTTTGAGTACCGGTATGGATATTCAGTAGGTTTGAGTACCGGTATGGATATTCAGTAGGTTTGAGTACCGGTATGGATATTCAGTAGGTTTGAGTACCAGGTATGGATATTCAGTAGGTTTGAGTACCGGTATGGATATTCAGTAGGTTTGAGTACAGGTATGGATATTCAGTAGGTTTGAGTACCGGTATGGATATTCAGTAGGTTTGAGTACCGGTATGGATATTCAGTAGGTTTGAGTACCGGTATGGATATTCAGTAGGTTTGAGTACCGGTATGGATATTCAGTAGGTTTGAGTACAGGTATGGATATTCAGTAGGTTTGAGTACAGGTATGGATATTCAGTAGGTTTGAGTACAGGTATGGATATTCAGTAGGTTTGAGTACAGGTATGGATATTCAGTAGGTTTGAGTACCGGTATGGATATTCAGTAGGTTTGAGTACCGGTATGGATATTCAGTAGGTTTGAGTACCGGTATGGATATTCAGTAGGTTTGAGTACCGGTATGGATATTCAGTAGGTTTGAGTACCGGTATGGATATTCAGTAGGTTTGAGTACCGGTATGGATATTCAGTAGGTTTGAGTACAGTATGGATATTCAGTAGGTTTGAGTACCGGTATGGATATTCAGTAGGTTTGAGTACCGGTATGGATATTCAGTAGGTTTGAGTACCGGTATGGATATTCAGTAGGTTTGAGTACAGGTATGGATATTCAGTAGGTTTGAGTACCGGTATGGATATTCAGTAGGTTTGAGTACCGGTATGGATATTCAGTAGGTTTGAGTACCGGTATGGATATTCAGTAGGTTTGAGTACCGGTATGGATATTCAGTAGGTTTGAGTACCAGTATGGATATTCAGTAGGTTTGAGTACAGGTATGGATATTCAGTAGGTTTGAGTACCGGTATGGATATTCAGTAGGTTTGAGTACCGGTATGGATATTCAGTAGGTTTGAGTACCGGTATGGATATTCAGTAGGTTTGAGTACCGGTATGGATATTCAGTAGGTTTGAGTACAGGTATGGATATTCAGTAGGTTTGAGTACCAGTATGGATATTCAGTAGGTTTGAGTACCGGTATGGATATTCAGTAGGTTTGAGTACCGGTATGGATATTCAGTAGGTTTGAGTACCGGTATGGATATTCAGTAGGTTTGAGTACCAGTATGGATATTCAGTAGGTTTGAGTACCGGTATGGATATTCAGTAGGTTTGAGTACCGGTATGGATATTCAGTAGGTTTGAGTACCGGTATGGATATTCAGTAGGTTTGAGTATCAGTATGGATATTCAGTAGGTTTGAGTACCGGTATGGATATTCAGTAGGTTTGAGTACCGGTATGGATATTCAGTAGGTTTGAGTACCGGTATGGATATTCAGTAGGTTTGAGTACCAGTATGGATATTCAGTAGGTTTGAGTACCGGTATGGATATTCAGTAGGTTTGAGTACCGGTATGGATATTCAGTAGGTTTGAGTACCGGTATGGATATTCAGTAGGTTTGAGTACCGGTATGGATATTCAGTAGGTTTGAGTACCGGTATGGATATTCAGTAGGTTTGAGTACCGGTATGGATATTCAGTAGGTTTGAGTACCGGTATGGATATTCAGTAGGTTTGAGTACCGGTATGGATATTCAGTAGGTTTGAGTACCGGTATGGATATTCAGTCGGTTTGAGTACCGGTATGGATATTCAGTAGGTTTGAGTACCAGTATGGATATTCAGTAGGTTTGAGTACCGGTATGGATATTCAGTAGGTTTGAGTACAGGTATGGATATTCAGTAGGTTTGAGTATCAGTATGGATATTCAGTAGGTTTGAGTACAGGTATGGATATTCAGTAGGTTTGAGTACCGGTATGGATATTCAGTAGGTTTGAGTACTCAGTATGGATATTAGTAGGTTTGAGTACCGGTATGGATATTCAGTCGGTTTGAGTACCGGTATGGATATTCAGTAGGTTTGAGTACCAGTATGGATATTCAGTAGGTTTGAGTACCAGTATGGATATTCAGTAGGTTTGAGTACAGGTATGGATATTCAGTAGGTTTGAGTATCAGTATGGATATTCAGTAGGTTTGAGTACAGGTATGGATATTCAGTAGGTTTGAGTACCGGTATGGATATTCAGTAGGTTTGAGTACAGGTATGGATATTCAGTAGGTTTGAGTACAGGTATGGATATTCAGTAGGTTTGAGTACCAGTATGGATATTAGTAGATTTGAGTACCGGTATGGATATTCAGTAGGTTTGAGTATCAGTATGGATATTCAGTAGGTTTGAGTATCAGTATGGATATTCAGTAGGTTTGAGTACCGGTATGGATATTCAGTAGGTTTGAGTATCAGTATGGATATTCAGTAGGTTTGAGTATCAGTATGGATATTCAGTAGGTTTGAGTACCGGTATGGATATTCAGTAGGTTTGAGTATCAGTATGGATATTAGTAGGTTTGAGTACCGGTATGGATATTCAGTCGGTTTGAGTATCAGTATGGATATTCAGTCGGTTTGAGTACCAGTATGGATATTCAGTAGGTTTGAGTACAGGTATGGATATTCAGTAGGTTTGAGTATCAGTATGGATATTCAGTAGGTTTGAGTACAGGTATGGATATTCAGTAGGTTTGAGTACCGGTATGGATATTCAGTAGGTTTGAGTACAGGTATGGATATTCAGTAGGTTTGAGTACAGGTATGGATATTCAGTAGGTTTGAGTATCAGTATGGATATTCAGTAGGTTTGAGTATCAGTATGGATATTAGTAGGTTTGAGTACCGGTATGGATATTCAGTCGGTTTGAGTATCAGTATGGATATTCAGTCGGTTTGAGTACCAGTATGGATATTCAGTAGGTTTGAGTACAGGTATGGATATTCAGTAGGTTTGAGTATCATTATGGATATTCAGTAGGTTTGAGTACAGGTATGGATATTCAGTAGGTTTGAGTACCGGTATGGATATTCAGTAGGTTTGAGTACAGGTATGGATATTCAGTAGGTTTGAGTACCGGTATGGATATTCAGTAGGTTTGAGTACAGGTATGGATATTCAGTAGGTTTGAGTATCAGTATGGATATTCAGTAGGTTTGAGTACCGGTATGGATATTCAGTAGGTTTGAGTACCGGTATGGATATTCAGTAGGTTTGAGTACCAGTATGGATATTCAGTAGTTTTGAGTACCGGTATGGATATTAGTAGGTTTGAGTACTGGTATGGATATTCAGTAGGTTTGAGTACCGGTATGGATATTCAGTAGGTTTGAGTACCGGTATGGATATTCAGTAGGTTTGAGTACCAGTATGGATATTCAGTAGGTTTGAGTACCAGTATGGATATTAGTAGATTTGAGTACCGGTATGGATATTCAGTAGGTTTGAGTATCAGTATGGATATTAGTAGGTTTGAGTACCGGTATGGATATTCAGTCGGTTTGAGTACCGGTATGGATATTCAGTTGGTTTGAGTACAGGTATGGATATTCAGTAGGTTTGAGTACAGGTATGGATATTCAGTAGGTTTGAGTACAGGTATGGATATTCAGTAGGTTTCCGAGTACCGGTATGGATATTCAGTAGGTGTGAGTACTGGTATGGATATTCAGTAGGTTTGAGTACCGGTATGGATATTCAGTCGATTTGAGTACCGCTATGGATATTCAGTAGGTTTGAGTACCGGTATGGATATTCAGTAGGTTTGAGTTGAGTACCGGTATGGATATTCAGTCGGTTTGAGTACCGGTATGGATATTCAGTAGGTTTGAGTACCAGTATGGATATTCAGTAGGTTTGAGTTGAGTACCGGTATGGATATTCAGTCGGTTTGAGTACCGGTATGGACATTCAGTAGGTTTGAGTACCAGTATGGATATTCAGTAGGTTTGAGTACCGGTATGGATATTCAGTAGGTTTGAGTACCGGTATGGATATTCAGTAGGTTTGAGTACCAGTATGGATATTCAGTAGTTTTGAGTACCGGTATGGATATTAGTAGGTTTGAGTACTGGTATGGATATTCAGTAGGTTTGAGTACCGGTATGGATATTCAGTAGGTTTGAGTACCGGTATGGATATTCAGTAGGTTTGAGTACCAGTATGGATATTCAGTAGGTTTGAGTACCAGTATGGATATTAGTAGATTTGAGTACCGGTATGGATATTCAGTAGGTTTGAGTATCAGTATGGATATTAGTAGGTTTGAGTACCGGTATGGATATTCAGTCGGTTTGAGTACCGGTATGGATATTCAGTAGGTTTGAGTACAGGTATGGATATTCAGTAGGTTTGAGTACAGGTATGGATATTCAGTAGGTTTGAGTACAGGTATGGATATTCAGTAGGTTTCCGAGTACCGGTATGGATATTCAGTAGGTGTGAGTACTGGTATGGATATTCAGTAGGTTTGAGTACCGGTATGGATATTCAGTCGATTTGAGTACCGCTATGGATATTCAGTAGGTTTGAGTACCGGTATGGATATTCAGTAGGTTTGAGTTGAGTACCGGTATGGATATTCAGTCGGTTTGAGTACCGGTATGGATATTCAGTAGGTTTGAGTACCAGTATGGATATTCAGTAGGTTTGAGTACCAGTATGGATATTCAGTAGGTTTGAGTACAGGTATGGATATTCAGTAGGTTTGAGTACCGGTATGGATATTCAGTAGGTTTGAGTATCAGTATGGATATACAGTAGGTTTGAGTACAGGTATGGATATTCAGTAGGTTTGAGTACCGGTATGGATATTCAGTAGGTTTGAGTACAGGTATGGATATTCAGTAGGTTTGAGTACAGGTATGGATATTCAGTAGGTTTGAGTACCAGTATGGATATTAGTAGATTTGAGTACCGGTATGGATATTCAGTAGGTTTGAGTATCAGTATGGATATTAGTAGGTTTGAGTACCGGTATGGATATTCAGTCGGTTTGAGTATCAGTATGGATTATCAGTCAGTCGGTTTGAGTACCAGTATGGATATTCAGTAGGTTTGAGTACAGGTATGGATATTCAGTAGGTTTGAGTATCAGTATGGATATTCAGTCGATTTGAGTACCGGTATGGATATTCAGTCGATTTGAGTACCGGTATGGATATTCAGTAGGTTTGAGTATCAGTATGGATATTCAGTAGGTTTGAGTATCAGTATGGATATTCAGTAGGTTTGAGTACCGGTATGGATATTCAGTAGGTTTGAGTTGAGTACCGGTATGGATATTCAGTCGGTTTGAGTACCGGTATGGATATTCAGTAGGTTTGAGTACCAGTATGGATATTCAGTAGGTTTGAGTTGAGTACCGGTATGGATATTCAGTCGGTTTGAGTACCGGTATGGATATTCAGTAGGTTTGAGTACAGGTATGGATATTCAGTAGGTTTGAGTACAGGTATGGATATTCAGTAGGTTTGAGTACAGGTATGGATATTCAGTAGGTTTGAGTACAGGTATGGATATTCAGTAGGTTTGAGTTGAGTACCGGTATGGATATTCAGTCGGTTTGAGTACCGGTATGGATATTCAGTAGGTTTGAGTACCAGTATGGATATTCAGTAGGTTTGAGTACAGGTATGGATATTCAGTAGGTTTGAGTACCAGTATGGATATTAGTAGATTTGAGTACCGGTATGGATATTTAGTAGGTTTGAGTACCGGTATGGATATTTAGTAGGTTTGAGTACCGGTATGGATATTCAGTAGGTTTGAGTATCAGTATGGATATACAGTAGGTTTGAGTACAGGTATGGATATTCAGTAGGTTTGAGTACCGGTATGGATATTCAGTAGGTTTGAGTACAGGTATGGATATTCAGTAGGTTTGAGTACAGGTATGGATATTCAGTAGGTTTGAGTACCAGTATGGATATTAGTAGATTTGAGTACCGGTATGGATATTCAGTAGGTTTGAGTATCAGTATGGATATTAGTAGGTTTGAGTACCGGTATGGATATTCAGTCGGTTTGAGTATCAGTATGGATTATCAGTCAGTCGGTTTGAGTACCAGTATGGATATTCAGTAGGTTTGAGTACAGGTATGGATATTCAGTAGGTTTGAGTATCAGTATGGATATTCAGTCGATTTGAGTACCGGTATGGATATTCAGTCGATTTGAGTACCGGTATGGATATTCAGTAGGTTTGAGTATCAGTATGGATATTCAGTAGGTTTGAGTATCAGTATGGATATTCAGTAGGTTTGAGTACCGGTATGGATATTCAGTAGGTTTGAGTTGAGTACCGGTATGGATATTCAGTCGGTTTGAGTACCGGTATGGATATTCAGTAGGTTTGAGTACCAGTATGGATATTCAGTAGGTTTGAGTTGAGTACCGGTATGGATATTCAGTCGGTTTGAGTACCGGTATGGATATTCAGTAGGTTTGAGTACAGGTATGGATATTCAGTAGGTTTGAGTACAGGTATGGATATTCAGTAGGTTTGAGTACAGGTATGGATATTCAGTAGGTTTGAGTACAGGTATGGATATTTAGTAGGTTTGAGTATCAGTATGGATATTCAGTAGGTTTGAGTACAGGTATGGATATTCAGTCGATTTGAGTACAGGTATTTAACTTACTCCTGTATTTCTGTGGTGTTGCTCGCGCATTGCAATATCGTTTTGTTGGATACCATTTTCATTAACAGCACCAGATTCGGAGTCAATTGGTACAATACGAGTCCTACAACTGCAAAAACAAATAATAAATTATTTATAATTTTAAACATTTAAACAAAAAATGTGGTGGTGGGGTGGGGGAGAGGGGGATATCCTCGAAATATAAGTATTTATTCCTAAAGATTTAGGTGCAGTATATGAAATCATTAAGTTCAAGCAGGTGGGTCTTTTAGATAGAGTAAGGTAAATAAATAGGTTTATCCCCAATAATCCCCCTGTCCGTCATTCTATGAGATGTTATTATCCATAATGATATTAAATAATAATTATATTTGGCAATTACATAGCATGAAAATCTGTAATTTCATTACAACATAATATGTAAAATATGTAAGTATAATAAAGTATTTTAATAATATGTAAAGAAAATGACGACTAAATTATGTATTCATATCATCTTGCAATATTATTTGATTTAACAACAACATTTAAAAATGTACAGTATAGATTATATGTGAATGAAATAGAATCGTTAACATACCAGCACTGCCAACTGCCCATGAAATCCATAAGTTGTGGGTTGAACTTCATAATGACAATATAAGATATATATAATATGAGTAGGAGTATAGCCTCGTGAAGTGCAATGTATCCATCCCAGGCGAATCCAATGAAACTAGCTATAGATAGTGCATAGAACGTAGAATCCCTTATAAGTGGTCGCCAGTCTAAATAGAGGACCTGAAAGAAAGGATAATTGTTAAAGACATTGGCAAATATGATGTAGTTGGTTTGGGTATTAAAAGGAAAGGCACTACTTCATTTTGAACGAAATACATATGTTAAATATTCCGGAAAACCGATGCAAATAACAGCTGATTACTCTAAAAATTAAACTGAAAACAATTCTATTGACTTTCGTTTCTTGTTTTGGTTAGAATAATGTGCCACTGTATCCTGTGCGAGATTTAGGAGAGATATTAATTCGCCGAGACGGTATTTGCGTCGATGCAAGTAGTAGAAGCACACAATTTTTTAGGGAAATTTTTCATAGATCCCACGGTCAGCCATACACTCTCATAGTTCAACACTGGTCTGAAGTCCAGTGTCCATGGGCGAGTCAGGGGAGTTAATAAGGGGAAGCGATTCGAGATGAGGTAAATAACACCACCGACCGAATACGAAAACTTCAAATCTCTTTGTATTAACTTGACTTATAATTATATAGAAGTTACGAATTTATACTAAATCCAACATCATTATATAATTATAAACAAGACAAATAGACTAATATAGATAACACAAAAAATATATCGAAAAGGCAAAATATCTAATTACAAAATTAACATAAAAAACACAAAAGTGTACTGAATGCAAGCCGTAGTTCAGGAGCCGGGTTGTATGCAATCAGGGTCAGAACCTGAGTGAGAGAACGATGTGTACTGGAGTTGCCATTGGTGCTGCTGTCTGTGTCTGATGTATCGCCATTTCGGATTAGATGGGTCACTGAATACCGTGTTTATTGGCAATGTAAGAGCCAGGATGAGTACTGGGAGACTTTGTAGAACGGTATGTACCAGCGGCAAGGTTCCACATGCAAATATACAAACATGGTGATATGGTGTCCATGCCTTATACCCTCAGCGTTCTGCTGTGGATCATCCCATCTGTGGATGAGCATGTCACATCGCTATTGTATCGCATCGAATATGAAACAACAATGCCATTATTTGGGGGAGTTCATCGAAGCAACTGATCAACTGAGAGTTAAACTCGCCTCGCTGAAAACATCCGTTACATAACTATCGTTGCCGACATCCATGAGGGGGGGGGGGGGGGGGGGGGGGGCATGAGGAGCATGTACTGCGGTGAATCATATAGTTGAGCAGTCCGGCCATTATTGCATGCAGCCGCCCTCTACACCAGCACTTACTCCCGCTCATTACTAATAAGTCCGTATTTCATTATAAAGTCCATGTTATTTGCCACAGCTATGCAAGAAGCGATGAGACAATAGTAACAAGCCAAGCCAATTGTGCGGCCTTCTCGTTTTTTCTAGTGATCGGGGTGCATAAAGAGCACAAATCTCAACCCAAGGGGCCGTGGAGTTTGCCAAATGATGTGCGCCAGACAGCGTGATGAATCAAGGGTGCTGTCCGCCACGTATATATTTAGATCAACGCTTCACAATAATTATGTCCTCACAATAATTCGCAGATCCACAGCTGGAGGTTATATATGAATGAGATGCTTGGTAAGTGGTAAGATAGAGGTTTTCTTACAGTGAGAATTTTTGATTTGAGGATTTCAACTTTTATATATTTTGGGTAAAATAGGTTATGTAGAGTTAAAGTTGCAGTATAAGAGCTCTTTGCATTTTCCGTGGAATTATATAATACATTAACAGTACTTTAGGCATCAACTAGAACTAAGCAACCAGTATACAACTTAGCGGCAGTCACAACGGAGTACAATTATGTGTCATAAGCTAAAACCTATTTATTCTAGTAGAATTGCACAGTATTAATGGAAACTAAAGGGAATGGGTAGCCGACCACGACCATAGACCCCAAGCATATCTCAAGTTCATACAACATCTACTGTACAGGTACATTCAACTATAGGCATGCAGTTAAGTTATAGATCAATAACATAGCGATGTGTGAGATATCTTGTATTAATAATGTATTATTTTCTAATTTTTTGTTTATTATGAAATAGTCAGATCGGGGGTAAGGGAATTTCGATGCAAATAACAGCTGATTACTCTAAAATAAACTGTAACCTGCTCTATTTACTTCATTTAGTTTATTGTTTTTGGTTAGAATAACGTTCTTCTCCTTTCCCGAAATTATTACAGTAATTTAACATTGAGGCGAGATATAAAATCCCCGAGGTGGGATTTGCGTCTAGTTTCTGTCTCGAAATACTATGCGAAACAGATTCATTAGTGAAGCTGCATACAACTGTCAGGGTTTACTTTACTCTGGCATATGGGACGTGATTTCATCAGAGTGATTTAATGTCATAATAACACCAATGCCACAATTCTTATTTGGTAGAAATCCTGTAAGTTGACATCGCATTCGCTAATGAATAATCATCACAAAATTTGTAACATAGAATACAAGCTTTTAAAAACCAATTAGTTTGTTAAGGTGGGGGAATGTCTTAAGTATGGTCTGCAGGATGTTTTCATAAACCGGATGCAACAGACAGGACTTTCAGCTTATCGTAAACATTAGGTACGTCATATAAGATGCAATGATCAAAGTCTGAATAAGACCTACAACTATATTGCAAGCAGGGCTGATGAAGGAGGCACCATGTACTAGCCGATATCAGGTAATACCGTAGTAATAAGTACCTAGGCACCATTTACAACGTTAGTATTAACAGCCTAGGCAACAGGAACTACCCTGAGGCATCATATACTACCCGTAAAATTATTTATGTAAATTAACCAAACTATGCAAGATTATCCCTCGTTGTGCTTTGTGCACTGGCTCCACTATGTGTAAGATGTGGTTTCAAATCCAGTGCCACTTTGTGGCTCTTATGGTTTTGAATTCGCCACAATATATCACAATTATTTACTAATAACGTCATACGTCAGGGCGCCTCATCGCCGTCCCTCGCAGATAAAAAAGCAAATCAAACAAAATTTAAATATCAATCTGCTTAAAACATTCCAGTGCCAACAGCATAAAGTTCCATATGACGAAATTACTTTAATGTATTTGACAGGGTGGCTGGCTGGTTAACCGGGACTTTTTTAATCGTCTCAAACTAATTATTATTTCCAGATTAGAGAATGGATTAAATATTTCAATCTTCCAAATTCCTATGGGTAACATTTTCCGACTCAATAATTAGATGTGTGCTTTGATTCATACCTGGCCTGCTAGTACTGCAGAGAGCGCTATTATTATAAGAATGTTGAACACGGCGGACCCCACTATGGTTCCCACGCCCACGTCGCTTTTCACGGTAACCCCGGCAACCGATGTAAACAGTTCGGGAGCGCTGGAACCCGCAGCCATGAATGTGGCTCCAGCCACGTCTTCGGATAGTTTCAGCGTCTCGGAGATAACTTCCAAGGACGGAACGAAATAGTCATCGCAAATAATTGCAAGAGCTGCGGATAGATAATGACATTCTATTAATAAATTATAAATTAAATTAAATTAAATAAATAATTAAAACGAACAAATAAATCAAAAATTAATATGCCAATATTAATATTATAATAATAGAAATATTAATATATTAATATTAATAATCCCGATTTTTGTTAATAAATAGTTAAAATATACAAGTCCCGAATGTTAACAGAGGAATAAGAAGGAACAGAGTGAATCAGGTGCTATAAGATTAATAATTGGAATAGTTAGTGAATTAGGTTCTATAGCCGGCATAGCATTCTTAATGCTCGCTGCATTACAGTAAGTCAATAGTAGATTGCATGGTCTGGTCTGTCTGAAGAAATGGTCTGAAGAAGAAGAAATTAGCAACATCAAATTAAATAAAATAACATAAATTAAGAGCACCAAGATACAATAGCAATAGTATCTCATCAAATTTACTGCCCGGGAACTTTACTGCCCGGGAACTTTACTGCCCGGGAACTTTACTGCCCGGGAACTTTACTGCCCAGGAACTTTACTGCTCGGAGTTTTTGTGGGGCCGCATATTATTGACTGGAGCAACAACATATTTAACAATCTATTATAATTGAAATAGACAGCCCCCTTGGTTATTGTATGTAGTGGTAGGTAGGGTGGGCCTACAACTCGTCAATAATACCAACACAAAGTTGAATGCCGCTTAAAAACCACCGTCTCGTCCCAATCCAATCCAATCTCAGATACAATAAATACAAATACAATTAATCATTATTCACTATTTAGCTATGCAATTTAATTCAGTAATTTTTTTATTGTTATTTATAGGAAAAATGTTATAATTAGAACCATCACCAAAGCACAGTTTAGTTGTAATGGAATAAAAAGAAAATGTGTATGCAGTGTGCGAGGCGGTGGGTTGGTAAGGGTTGCAGCAATAGCCAGGCTAGTCGAGGCTGCCAACCGACCAGGGGTAAATGTACTGTATATGTAACTAAGTATTATATATTTGAAAAAAGATAAAATAAGAACTGTTATATAAACCTTTAATAATTGTTGATCAGGATCACAAGGAAATATAATAATTTAATTAACCATTTTACAATACACTGTAGTGAAGAAACAGTCCAGTCGCAGTGTATGTGAGAAGGAAATATAATAAGATAGAGCCAGACATATAGGGAGATATTGTGTAATGTATTATTATGACGTTACGTCATGTGTTCAAATAGGTATGTTTTAAATTGACGTTTAAATGAAAATTTAGATTTGCTAATAATTAGACTAGAGGGGAGACTGTTCCACAATACTGGCCCAGTGACTGATAAGGGGGGACTTTCGACGCAATACAAATTCATCCCTCTCCAGGGGAAATTCGGCGCAAATAACAACTGATTACTCTAAAAAATAAAACTGTAACCTGTTCTCTTGTGTTTAGTTTATTGATTTGGTTAAAATAACGTGCCACTGTAACCTGCTCCTTTCTCTAAATTTATAATTAACATTGATGCGGGATATTAATTCGCCACGACGCGATTTGGGTCCAATCATTCCATAGACGCATACTACTCAATCAAGTGTGGCTGATTATAATTTTTAGTTATTCAAAGAAACTAAATTACGTTTAACATCAATTTATTTTATCTGTCACCTTTGAACCGTTATTGATTGGCGAAAACGATTAATGAGTTGCACCGCTTTGAGGGCATTTTAATACTTGAATGAAATCCGTAGGTAATTGCTACGGTTGATTGACACTTAAATGTCACATACAGTATAATATTTCATAACGTAAATTAAGTGACATATCTGCATGTAGAATTATTTATTTCATTATTTGTAGTTGGTTTAAATTTAAATATATTTATACTGAAAAGGTTATACTTATTCATACTTATTCAGTCTCATATGTGAGTAACACTTTAACCCTATTAAACCCGGGGGGGGGGGGGGGGGGGTCAATATGACCCCCCACCCCCCCGTGGTTTTTTTATTATAATTCTGAAACAAACGCAGTTTGGAATTTGAAATTTTATGACTTTTCCTAAAAATCTATTGTCTTCCTAGTAGTGAAAACCGTTTTAAAAAATATTGTGTAGTTTTCGAGTTATAGCACCATTTTTTAACCCTACTTTTGGCACTTTTTTTGAGACGTTTTTTGAAAATTACATTTCATTAAATATGAATTGTAACATCTCTATTTTTTGATTTACACCGGTTTTTTGGTGTTAGAAATTGGATGGAATTTATATAAATTGATTTAGAAATTTCAAACTTGATTTTTTCGGCGGGTGCCAATTTTTGGTGCCAGCACCAAATTTTGAAATATGTCAATTTTGTAAATTGATTGTTTGAAACTTGTTTTTTACGCAATTGGGGTTTTTTGGGGCTCTGGTTTCGATGAAATATATACGTGTTGCACCAAGCGTATCAAACTTGTATTTTTCGGTGCTCTGTGCAAGTTTTGGTGCTAGCACGAAATGTTGAAGATCCATTTAATAGATAAAATTGCTTGTGACAATTTATTTCTGGCGTTTTAGAGGTTTATGGCTGTTCTGAATTCAATGGAACATATAATTATCGAACTAGACATCTCAAACTTGTACTTTTTGGAAGTGGGTGCAAAATGTGGTGCTAGCACCAAATTTTGAAAACCATCAAATATATAAATTGATTGTTGTATGTGGGGGAATCTACTCTCGGTCCAGCATACCTGTTAACGGGACGCCGTGCAGGCAATGTTGTAACGTCGGAACATATGCCGGAGCAGATAAGTATAATAATATATAATGAATATATATATTGAATAAAGGTAGCCTACTGGGCTACACGGATCTAGGTCCTAACATAGTACTGCTGTACCGGTAGATAGGACAGTCGGTACTGATATCCTAAGTATCTACAGATGACAGACACAGTCAGACTCTCGGTCGTCATCAAAGTGAAAGTATATAGTGCCGGTACTGGTACCATAGTCGCTATTGCCACACCCCCTTTCAAGCTCGGGTTAGCCGTCTGAGGCGGTGCCGAGCTAAAATTCGTTCATCAAAATTCATGTCAGAGTCGGTCGGGTGGCTGACGTACCCGCCTCGGGTATTTGGAAACTGAAAGTTTCTCAAATTGTTGAGTTTCGATGAGGGGTTCACGCCAGCGTACGTGTTTGGGGGCTGTGGGTGTCACGTCCGGGGTTGATAGGCCCGTGGGTGTCTCCTGGAGGGCGGTGTCCGGAATAAGTAGGCGTCGGTTCCGGATGAGTGTGCGTCCGGAAGGCATCCGGACAGTATACTTCTGGTGTTTACCGGACTCAACGATGGTGCCGGTGCGCTCCCACCGTTTATTGGTCGGGTGTTGAACCCGGACCCTGGTGCCCACCGCGAGTGGTTCCAGGGCCTTCGCTCCGCGGTTATATTGGGCGGTCCTGGTTGATTTTAATGCCGGCGCCACTCGGTCTAGCTCCGTCCGGGTCTCCTGGAGTGTCCGAGCGAAGGCGCTGTGGTGGGCCGGAACGCGCGACCTCATAGGATGGCCGGACACTATGTCCGCTGGGGAGAAGCCGCTCTCCCTGGGGCTGTTTCGGAGTTCCAGGAGCCCCTCCTGAAACGCGGCGGAGGTCGTTGACCCCCCAGTCTTCTCCAGTAAGCGCTTGAGGGCCTTCACTGCTGATTCAGCGTGCCCGTTACTCTGGGGGTATTCTGGCGACGATGTGACCGGTGTGACCCCCCAGTCTTTCAGGAAGCTGGTCAGCTCTGCTGCTGTGAACTGGGTTCCGCCGTCCGACCGGAAGCGGGTTGGTACCCCGTAGCGGACGAACCAGTCACGCAGGGCGGTGGTTGTCCGGGCAGCGGTGGGTGGGGCGGAGAAACTGTAGATTTCCGGCCATCCGGAATATCTGTCTGCGGTGGCGAGGAAATGTTTCCCGTCGAGTGAGAAGAAATCTCCCGAGATATCTTCAAACGGGCGAGTTGGTGGGGGCTCCGTCAGAAATGGTTCCTTGGTTTGACTTGACCGACAGGCCAGACACACGCTGCAGGCGCCCACGGACGTCCGGATGTCGTTGGTGATGCCCGGCCAGTATACACACTGCCGGGCGCGATGTAGCGTTTTTTCCACCCCCTGGTGTGCCGCGTGTAGGCGTGCAAGGGTGGATTTCCGGGACCGTGTGGGGACAACAATACGGTGGCCAAACAAGGCCAGGTCCCCGTCCGTAGTTAACTGGTCCCGGGCGGACTAGTATATGTTAACCGCCGGTTCCTTCCGGCCGGATTCCGGGAAGCCCGATTCAATGGCCGCGAGTAGGGCTTTGTAGTCCGGGTAGTCCCGAGCCACTCGGGCGAGTTCCTCGAGGACGGGATCCGCGAGGTGGGCGGAGTCGGAGCCGGTTATGTCGGCGGCGGACTGGCGGGTGACTGCCCTGATGTAGGTCGCCATGTCCCCATCGTCGACGAGGTCATCGGGTGTGGGGTCATTGACCGGGGCGCGGGACAACTCATCGGCGATGGCGTGGTCCTTCCCCTTGGTCCACGTGGTGGTAAACTGGTACGGGGCCAGTTTAGTCTTGAGGCGTTGGAGGCGGGTGTTGTCTGTGGCGTCCACCGTATACTTGTCAATGATTGTGACGAGCGGTTGGTGGTCGACAATCAAGTTGAAGTGGGGGAGGCCGAGAAGATACAGCCGGCACTTCTGGACGGCCCATACGACGGCGAGGAGCTCGAGTTCCACCATGGCGTACCTGGACTCCGTGTCGGTGGTGAACCTCGAGCCGCACTCGATCAGCCTCCAATCCTCCCCGTACCGCTGGAGGAGGGCGTATCCGAGGCCCTTCAGCCGGGAAGCGTCGGTAACGAGGCGGGTCTCCCGGGTCGTGTCGAACGGGGCGAGGGTCGGTGGGGTTGTGAGCGCCAGTTTAGTGGCCTCGAAGGCCCGTTCGTGGTCCCCCGTCCAGGTGAAGGTCGCCTTCGTACTGAGGAGGGGGCGGATCGGAGATATGGCGGCGGCGATGTTGCCGGAGAACGGAGCGAGTTGCTCCACGAGTCCCACGAAGCTGCGGAGGTCAGTGATGTTCCCTGGGCGGGGGAAGGCGGCGATCGCCTTCAGTTTCTCCGGGTCGGCCTTGATACCGGAGGCGCCGACGAGGTACCCAGCGAACCGAACCTCGGCCTGGGCGAACTGCACCTTCCCAGGGTGCAGCGTAATGCTGTGGGTTCGGCACCGCTCCATGAACCGGCCGACGTTGGCCAGGTGCTCCTCCATGGTGTCGTTGTAGAGGAGCACGTCGTCTACAACCTTGATGAGGTTGGGGAGTCCCTGGAGTGCGTCGTCACCCCGCCGGTTAAACTCATCTCCGGACGAGATGAGCCCCATGACGCTGCGGGTGTGACGGTACCGGCCCCAGGGAGTCGCGAAGGTTGTGAGGAGTTGTGACTCCTTGTCCAGGGGAACCTACCAGTAGCCACTGGCGGCGTCAAACACCGAGAAAACCTGGGCGGTGGAAGAAACTCCGGCCACCGCCGACCGTGGACTCGGGGTGGGATAGTAGGGACGTCGCACCTGCGAGTTTAAGTGGCGGAGGTCGATGCAAAGTCGCAGTTTACCCCCCGGTTTTCTCGCCACTGTCATCGGGTGGGCCCAGTCTGTTGGCTCGTCGACCCGGGCGATGACTTCCCTCCGTTCCAGGTTGTCGAGGAGACCCTTTACCTCGTCCCGCATCGCGAACGGGATCGGTCGCGCGCCGTTGACGTGGAACGGCATCGCCCCGTCTTTCAGCAGGATGTGCATGGGCGGGCCGTGCATCATCGGGAGCGGGGCGGAGTCGTCGTCGAAGACGTCGTCGAACTCGCGGAGGTAGTCGTCCCGGGAGCGGGTCGCCGGGGATGGAGCGATGGAGGCGACGGTTCCTCGGCTGCGGAGGGGAGCCGGGAAGTTCCGCGGGAGGATGTCGAGGTCCTGGATGGTCCTCTTGGAGAGGATTAAACCGTCGGACTCCGGGGAGATAACCAGTTCGGTGATCGCCTTCGCCCCGAAGTATTCGAGCTCCACCGGGAACCGCCCCACGGCCGCCATGGGGAGCCGGTTCGCCGCCTCGAACTTGTCGTCTTCCCGTAGCGGGAGGAGGTCGGCATGGCGACCCCCGAGTTGAAGGAAGAGTTTCTCGTTGAGGACAGAGGCAGCCGCTCCGCTATCCGGGAGGGAGTGGCGGGCCCGTCCCATAAACCGGTTGGTCCTCGAGTTTGTTACATCGACGGAGATGTAGTTTAGGTCGCAGCTGGTCCGGTCTTTGTCCGAGCTGTGGACGCTCCGTTGTCGGAAGATCGTCAAAACCTTCGACGATTTGGGTGCGGGTTTGGACCGGCACACCGACTTGAAGTGCCCCGTCTTGCCGCAGGCGTGGCACGTGATACCCTTGGCGGGGCAGTCCTTCCCCTTGTCGTGGTTTCGCCCACAGTTGCCGCAACTGTTGGATGCATTGGTTCGACGGGAAGGGTCGGGAGACGAGTAGCGAGAACCCGCCAGGGTGCGGGAGGCCGCCGGGGTTCGGGAAACCTAACGTTCGCGTTTGTAGGAGGAGAGTTTGTGGATCGGTTTCCCGCTCGCCAGAATGGAGTCGTTCCTCTCGCTGGCCTCCACACTCTGCGCGATCCGCACGCAGTCCTCGAGGGTTGGCTGCGGGAGCACCTTGAGCAGCTCGGTGCGGGTCTCCGAGCACCGCACACCCACGAGGATTTGGGTAACGATCTGCCGGTCCCGGCAGTGGCCGCAGAGTTCGGCGGTGTCCCGGTGCGGAGTTCGGAGGTGGGCCTGGAGAGCGTCGAGGATCGTCTCCGGGGTCGTCTCGTCCGAGTCGATGTCAACCTGGAGGGTGACGCGGATGGTCTCCTGGAGGTCGCTGCCCAGGGCGGCGACGAGAGCGTAAACCTGCTCCGCCCAGGGGATCGTGGCGACCTGCTGCCGGTGGGCGTGGACCCTCCACGCCTGTCTCCACCGGCGGAACGAGGAGAAGTCGACGTCCGCGTCGATCTTCTCCATGGCGGAGATGTCGATAACCCGGCGTCGTGGAGCTGGGTTCGTAGCGGCTCCCGCGTATGTGGGTTGGGTCGCCGGCGGTCCCGGTGCGGCGGCCGCCGCCACGCCGGGTTGTAGAGCCGCGAGGAGTTGAGCGATGCGGTCGTCCGCGGCCGCCTGGCGACGGTTGGCATCTTCCTGCTGTTGCGCCAGCAGCTGAGCCATAGCAGTCTGTTGTTGGGCGAGAATACGCGCGAGGTCGTCCATCCGGATAGGAGTGTGACTGCCGCCTCGGGCTTCTATAGTTTCGTCACCGTCGCTGCTACTGCTGTCCGCCGTGGGCGGTGACGTGGGTTTTTGCTTCCCTTTAGATTTAGGCGGCATGGGCCCAAATTACAAATACGTAGGAAACAAATTAGTAGTGTTGGAGATCCCGTAGAGGTTTCTACCTGTCACAGGTGACGGTAAACTCACTGCGCCATGTATGTGGGGGAATCTACTCTCGGTCCCGCATACCTGTTAACGGGACGCCGTGCAGGCAATGTTGTAACGTCGGAACATATGCCGGAGCAGATAAGTATAATAATATATAATGAATATATAGTATATATTGAATAAAGGTAGCCTACTGGGCTACACGGATCTAGGTCCTAACATAGTACTGCTGTACCGGTAGATAGGACAGTCGGTACTGATATCCTAAGTATCTACAGATGACAGACACAGTCAGACTCTCGGTCGTCATCAAAGTGAAAGTATATAGTGCCGGTACTGGTACCATAGTCGCTATTGCCACAATTGTGTCACCTTGTTTCTTGCGATATACGGGTTTGTGAGGGATCTGAATTCAATGAATCAGTAAAAATGAATCAGTAAAAATTTCATAAGAGTTTTGAAACTTGTATTTTTCGCCGGTGGGTGAAAATTGTTGTGCCAGCACCAAATTTTGGAAAATAAGCAAATTGATCAGTAAATAGTATCATCTTGTTTCTTGCGTTATACGGGTTTATGAGGGTTCTGAATCCGGTGGAATCAATAAAAACAGCACTGGACATCGCAAACGTTTTTGGTGATGGGTACGAAATTTGGTGCTAGCACAAAAAATTGCCAAATTACGCCGAAAAATACAAGTAGAAATTATCTGGCATATTAGAAATGTATTCCATTAGAATCAGCGCCTAGAAAACCTGAAAATGTGAATTTATAGCATCGTATAAGTGAATTAAAAATTTTGTCTGTAAAAATTTTTCCTACGCAAGAGGACTAAACAGCCATTTATAGTAATCATCTAATTTTTAAATATTTTCCAATGTATTTTGCGCACCAGAAAACCTGTATTGAAAAAAAATTTGCCGAAAAATGAAACATTTACATTTTATGATAATTCCACACTACTAGTAATTTTGGTGCTGCAATATAACCACCCAAGTACATTTTTTCGAAAATATTTTTTTTCGGGCGGATCCAGACTAGTGATACCTACTGTACGTACAAACAAAAAATCAGACGTTTTCGTAAAATTTTTTTTAGATTTTAGAGGGGTGGGGGGGGGGGGGGGTCAATATGACCCTTCCCCGGTATTTGTACAACATTTTATAGCCCGGTACTATTAGGTTTAAGTAACAGCTATTCAGAACTAATCTAAGGTTATATTCGTTCTCAGAGAAATAAACTAAGAAACCAGAAACAAACTAAAAATTTGTTCAATATTTCATTGGATAAATTCAACGAATTTTTTCAAACTTTTGATAATACATCTGGACACTAGCAGACAGTTCAGCTAATAAAATATGAAGATAGAAACATAAATAATTTTATGTTATAATAAACATAATAAATAGGTAACCGCCCTTGGCTTTTAGAAATGTTGTCTATTTTTTTTATTTTGCAGCGGTGGTCATTTTCAATGATTTTATCATTATGAAGCTGCCTGTAATGATACTTATCGGGCTTACAGATATAGATAGATATCACTAACTAAATAGAAAATAAAGAGAAACTAAATAGAAAAAGTAATAAAACAGAAAAAGTAAGTGTGAGACCTAGATGTTGAGTGGATTAAATGATCAGCTGACTGATATGATGGCAGACCGCTGACTGCTAGGTTTCGTATCGCATCGGAAGGCATTATCAAGATGATAAACTAGGAAATGTCACTAAACTAAGTCACAAATTGAGAAGGGAACTGCAATGAAAAATTGCAATGACACTAATACAATAGTTAATAGCTAATACAATAGACACTAAAACATTAGTTAATAGCTAATACAATAGACACTAATACAATAGTTAACAGCTAATACAATAGTTAATAGCTAATACAATAGTTAATAGCTAATACAATAGACACTAAAACAATAGTTAATAGCTAATACAATAGACACTAAAACAATAGTTAATAGCTAATACAATAGACACTAAAACAATAGTTAATAGCTAATACAATAGACACTAATACAATAGTTAACAGCTAATACAATAGTTAATAGCTAATACAATAGTTAATAGCTAATACAATAGACAATAAAACAATAGTTAATAGCTAGTATTATTATTATTATTATTATTATTATAGACCAGATCACATTACCATCAGCACTACATTATTATATTATTAATAGGTCTACATAAATACAATTGATCAATAAGTAAGTAAATTATATATGGTCAAATAAACACTGGGTAAGTCCTAATCGTTATAAACAGTATGTCAAATAAATATAAGGTTAATTTAAACAAAATATCGGTCATTCGGTCACTAATAAATAGTCAATATAAAGCCAAATTAGGTTGTATTAATATATGGTCAAATAATCAACATTCAATACACAATATTATGTAATTACGGTTAACCATTATGTCAAACAAATATAAGGTATTTGGTTACTAATAAATTGCCAATATAAAGTCAAATTCGGAAGTATTAAATATGCAATAATTCAGATAATTAAATAGTTAAATTAAGTACTGCAAGTCAATAAACCACTGTCGTAAATTAAATACTGTCAGTCGTTGGTTATAGACTATATACAACTATTACGGGAACACTTTGCTGATCTTATAAGCCAGCTCTGCGGCTTCGTAACTCGGTAGGCCGTTAAAGTCTAACATAGATGAAACATTGTAGAAGCCTATAATTTCCTTTCTATGCTCGCAGCTACTCAGTATATGTTCTTCGTCCTGCACCGACAGCACATATATTGTTAATAGTCAATAGTTAATAGCTAATACAATAGTTAATAGAAAACAGTACAATAATACAATAGAATAATACAATAGAATAATACAATAGAATAATAGAATACAATAATACAATAGAAAACAGTATGTGCCATGGCAAAACTCTGAGGTTACTTGTAAGAGAGAAGATCTTAAGATAGCCTACAAAGTTAAAACCGAACAACCAACAACCGAAAACATTAACAAGGTTGAGAAAGCTAAGGACGATCTTAAATTGGCCTACAACATCAGCCAGGAAAAGTACATACAGGATAAAACTGAAGCAATTACAACTGCTCACATACAGCAACAATCAAGACTTACCTGGCAAACTGTAAATGAGGTATCTGGTCGGAAAAGTTGTGCAAAGGGGCACCTCAAAGCCGATAGTCCTGAAGAACGTGTTGGGAAGTGGAAAAATCACTTCAGCAACTTGCTTGGGCAGCCACCAAACATCGAGGTCAGCCCTATAAGGAAAATATATGACAAGACACTACCTATAGAAACAGGGGACTTCACACCTGCCGAACTCCAAAGAAGCATTAAAAGCATGTCCAATAATAAAGCGAGTGGATTAGATGAAATCCCAGCGGAGGTATGGAAAACCGGAGTGCTAAATAGACCATTATTGAATGTTTGCAACCGGATGTTAAAAGGGGAAAAGCCACCACCAATTTGGACTAAAGGTCAACTAAAGCCTCTCCCCAAGAAAGGAGACCTCGGCATACCAACAAACTATCGTGGGATCTGTCTGCTTGTGGTAGCTGCCAAAATATACAATAAAATGATTCTATATAGGATTGGGCCTCACATAGAGAAACTACTGCGTAAGAGCCAAAACGGATTTCGACCAAGTAGATCAACAATAGCTCAGATACTTGCACTACGGAGACTGATTGAAGGAATCAAGTCAAAGAATCTCCCCGCAGTCATGACTTTTGTGGACTTCAAGAAGGCATTCGACTCCATCCATAGAGGTAAAATGCTTGAAATCCTAAGAGCTTATGGAATACCAGAAGTAATTGTTGCTGGCATTGGATTGCTATATTGTGACACAGAAGCGCAGGTACTCTCACCAGATGGTGAAACTTAGTTTTTCTCAATCCTGGCTGGCGTACTGCAAGGTGACACATTAGCACCATTACTATTTGTAATTGTGCTGGATTACGCAATGAGGACGGCCACAAAGGGTGAAGATCTGGGATTCACACTTCAAGAACGCAGAAGTAGTAGATATCCGGCAACTACAGTCACAGACACCGACTTTGCGGATGACATCGCCCTGCTCTCTAATACGCTAGCAGATGCACAGCTTCTACTAAATAAAGTGGAGAGGGCTGCTAAGGAGGTTGGATTGCATATAAATGCTACAAAGACCGAATTCATGACCTTTAATGTTGATGGAATCTTGACAACCATTGATAATAATCACCTAAGGAAGGTCGATGACTTCCAGTACCTTGGATCATGGATAGAGAGTAGCAAAAAGGACATAGAAGTTAGGAAAGCAAAGGCTTGGGTAGCTCTATCAAAAATGGATACCATCTGGAAATCAGATCTCTCCAGGCACCTGAAGACTAAGTTCTTTCGAGCCACAGTGGAAAGTGTATTTTTATATGGGGGTGAGACCTGGACACTGACTAAATCACTTGAACAACGAATTGATGGTTGCTACACAAGACTACTAAGGGCAGCCCTAAACATCAGCTGGAGACAACACATGACAAACGCCGAGCTTTATGGTACAATACCACCTGTATCAACCACCCTCCGTGAACGCAGATTAAGATTCAGTGGGCACTGCTGGCGAAGTAAAGACGAGGTCATACCAGATCTACTTCTCTGGCAACCAACTCATGGAAAGCGTAGTCGTGGACGACCGGCCATAACATATATAGATCAACTTGAAAGGGATACTGAACTTGGGAGAAACGAAATTGCGACAACTATGGAGAATCGGGAAGCCTGGAAGGATCTCATTTCCACTGTCCGAGTTCGCTCGACCTAGTAGTAGTAGTACAATAGTTAATAGCTAATACAATAGTTAAAAGCTAATACAATAGTTAATAGCTAATACAATAGTTAATAGCTAATACAATAGTTAATAGCTAATACAATAGTTAAAAGCTAATACAATAGTTAATAGATAATACAATAGTTAATAGCTAATACAATAGTTAATAGCTAATAGCTAATACAATAGTAATAGCTAATACATTAGTTAATAGCTAATACAATAGACACCAATACAATAGTTAATAGCTAATACAATAGTAACTAATACAATAGTTAATAGCTAATACAATAGACACTAATACAATAGTTAATAGCTAATACAATAGTAATAGCTAATACATTAGTTAATAGCTAATACAATAGACACCAATACAATAGTTAATAGCTAATACAATAGTAACTAATACAATAGTTAATAGCTAATACAATAGACACTAATACAATAGTTAATAGCTAATACAATAGTAATAGCTAATACATTAGTTAATAGCTAATACATTAGTTAATAGCTAATACAATAGACACCAATACAATAGTTAATAGCTAATACAATAGTAACTAATACAATAGTTAATAGCTAATACAATAGACACTAAAACAATAGTTAATAGCTAATACAATAGTTAATAGCTAATACAATAGACACTAATACAATAGTTAATAGCTAATACAATAGACACTAATACAATAGTTAATAGCTAATACACTAGACACTAATACAATAGTTAATAGCTAATACACTAGACACTAATACAATAGTTAATAGCTAATACAATAGACACTAATACAATAGTTAATAGCTAATACAATAGTTAATAGCTAATACAATAGTTAATAGCTAATAAAATAGTTAATAGCTAATACAATAGACACTAATACAATAGTTAATAGCTAATACACTAGACACTAATACAATAGTTAATAGCTAATACAATAGACTCTAATACAATAGTTAATAGCTAATACAATAGACACTAATACAATAGTTAATAGCTAATAATAATAATTGTATATTCATACACACCCCTAAAGGTGGTATAGATTACGTATGTAATACAAAGCACAATAATGTCAATATATACGTATGTAGTCCAGGAACTAAGTAAGTAAGTAATTATCATTATAGTAGTTTTTAGTTATGGTAAAAAATATGTAAACGATAACAATAGAAACTAATACAATAGTTAATAGCTAATACAATAGACACTAATACAATAGTTAATAGCTAATACAATAGTTAATAGCTAATACAATAGTTAATAGCTAATACAATAGTTAATAGCTAATACAATAGACACTAATACAATAGTATAAAGCCGATTATAATCTTAACGTTGAACAGTTATAAGATTTGAAATCATGAGAGTTCTCTACGATGACAAAAATCTGTTTCATCAAAGAAATTGATAATGGACATAAATATATATCAAGATAATATGTTAAGATATTAGGCCTGTGGTAAGTCATGGCTTCTGAGTTTCGGAGAACTTAGATACACATACTGAAATAAATAACTTTATAATTGTCATTCTTATATTCTATAAAATTTAACCGGTATTTTAAATGTATTTCGACATTTTATTGGTTTATTTTATCTACTGTAGGATATATTGACCTGTACAGTGTGCAATGTGTTCGGTTAAATATAATTAGTTTCTGATCCCAATTGAAACAATACCCATATGTCCTTGTATATTCCATCACCATTGGTGATGGATTTATCTTATTGCGAAAACTTACCATCAACACGGCTTGCATTGCAGCATAGGCCCTACATGCCAGAAAAATCATATACTCCATCGCCAGTGCTACTTCCCTGGAGATGGAGTGTAGAAAAGTTTAATAACCAAGGCGTAACTGTGTGTGGATCAAATAATGTTAGATTGATGTCAATAAATATTGTCCTCATTGGCAGTGAATTATATCACGGGAGACAGGGGGGGGGGGGGGGGGGGGGGGATCATTGCATATATATATATGCGCGTCATATAGAATAAATACATGTTAATAATTAAATGCTTGAGTTAATACAATTATTCACTGATCGCTGATCACTGATTGCATGCAACGTCTAATGGTCAGTTGCTTTTTTATTTTAGTATTTATATCGTACTGTACTTGCATACCTACCGGTAAGGTTTTTAATTCAGCTTGACAATCAAAGTATAAAATAATAAATATATGAATGCTATTAGTAACAACTACAACGCTATCGCGTTCTTCCAAATTTGAAATTTAATCTCCACATCAACAATACGCTCGGCACCAACATAAGCCATGTGAAATGATTAGAATTTATTATAATGAAATTCATAATCGGCCTAAAGATGTTCAATTATTAAAGTGGGTTTAATGATTTACTCACATTGTAGACCTATTTAATTAATATCCGCGCCTCCAAAAAAAACTAAAACGTAAATTTTAAAACGTTCGGAATAAAACATAATATTATTGTTATGTTTCGCAACCGAGAATATATTAATAACCTTAGATCGAATATAATATATTAAATAGTAAAAGCTCTCAGCACTCAGCTTAATGCATAATAAACTTGTGTAACATGTAACTCTACCGGATAGGGCTGCAGGTCCCGTTAAGTGCCAGTGCCGGTAGTGTACTGTATCCTACCAAGATAAAAAGTAAGTAGCCTCTACCGGTCCGTTACGGACTCATAGTTTTATCCATGTGTCACCACCATGCCATCCATAATTGGCAAGTCCAATGCAGCGTGCATTAAAAATGCTATGCCGGCTTATCAACATAGTTTCACCGCCACAACTCCCTACCCCGACCCCTCATGACTTTCGCGAGACTATCCGCATCTTCAAGGCCAGTTAGTGTCCTTTAAGAGCCGTGTCACAAATGTCATGGGCTGTCCACCAACTAGTTTTCTCCATGGGACTGCCAAAGCACAAGAATGTGAACAGGCTGGTCTTCACGGCAATCAATGTCCTGAAAAGCCGAAGCAGGACCTTATCGCCCCTGGAACGTTATAGCCCGAATAAATTGTATTTTTGTTGGGAACTTATCGCCCCCCAGTTCTGAGTTTTTAGGAACTTATCGCCCCTGGGTCTTTATCGCCCCCGAGTCTTTATCGCCCCTGGTCCTTTATCGCCCCTGTCATTATATGCAGGATACTTTCCCCCAACTTTATCAGATTTCCTCATCCTCTCATCGTCACATATTTTACTGTAGTTGTAGTTTACATTTATATTTATACTCAAGTAGTTTCAGTTAGAGGAGGCCTACAATTAGAAATTATATTATTCATATTTTCATATTAAATTCATAGACTAAGCAGCAGCTTGATTTAGTGTTAAAAATCTGGGGTTTCATTCAGGAGGCTCCAGGTTCGACTCCAAGTTCGGCTCCAGGCTCCTGGACGTTGCATTTTTTTTTACTGTTTTGGCACGGGACTTTAAATGCTGCAGACTAGCTTTACCACTTTCATCTCTTTCTGGTCGATAAATGAGAACCGAGTGAAAAACAGAGTAAAGGGTTTATTATGGAAGATCACCCATGGTGGTGAACAGGCAATCGTTTGGGAAACAGAGTGGAAGGGTTTACTGTGGAAGATTACCCATGGTGGTGAACAGGCATTCCTTTAGGAAACAGAATGGAAGGGTTTACTATGGAATATCACCCATGGTGTGGTGAACAGGCATTCCTTTAGGAAACAGAGTGGAAGGGTTTACTGTGGAAGATCAGCCATGGTGGTGAACAGGAGACAGATTAGAAGGGTTTACTGTGGAAGATAACCGCTAGGTCGATCAGTCAGTCAGTCAGCAGATTTCACTCAGGAAGAACTCCAAACCCCAGTAAATCGTTTCAACTATAGAGGCTACGGAGTAGGTTTGCTGTATTTTTTGGGTGAAATTTTGCAAATTTTGCAAAATTTTAAAGGCCATGAGGCTGTGGTAGATTTATATGAAAATCACAATTTCACATTTTGTGTTTGTTTCCAACCTATTTGATATTATATATTTGCATCTTCTTTAACTTTTATCAAAAATACAAAATATCTGGAATTTTCAAAACTGGCATTGCCTTCCCAAAAATGTGAAATTTTCAAGTGTCGTGAGGCCCGCTTAGAATTTTTCGAAATCAAAATTTTTTTTTGCAAAGTGAGTTTAGACCGATTTGGCATCAGAAAAATAGTGCTTCCCTTAAAAATTCTCGGGGAAAATTCGATTAAAAATCCGAAGTATTCGAAGGTCCTCACCTGACTTCCGGATCCATGATCCCAGGTAACAGAAGTCGTCCACATGCTCAAGCATACCATCCTTTGATCTTATGCGCATCCGATCAGAAGATTTGCTGAGGACTATCAAAATTAACTGTAAAAATGTTGGTCTTCTTGGAGTTAACAAAAAGACCAAAACTAGAAGCAGTCTGTTCTAATGAGCTGAGGAGCCGTTGGGCTCCCTCTAGTGATTGATGATCAATGGTAATAATCAATGGTCACTTTTAATTGATTTCTATTTAATTGAGAAAGTTTGAATATATGAGGTATAAAATTTTACAAAGTACACCAATTTCACCAACTTCCTGTCCTAAATACACAAATAACTTTCAAATTAACGTTCTTGGGCAAATTTCCTCAAGTATTCAGCATATTTAACAAACTAGTGATTTTATAATTTGACTTTTGAAACAATGTATTTTTCTATTCGTTTCTGATTCCAAATATCAAACCCGTCTATAATTTCGATCAACCGTTGACAATTATTTACAACACTTTTTTTATATTTCAATATTTCTGTAAATGTTGTTATTATCGCGTATCGTATATTGTAATAAATATATATTTTGGCATGATAGGAATATTTACATTGTTATTGTGTATCGTTTTGGTGGAACGAGTCCATATGAGATGCGATGAATCAATAATATTACAGATATTAACAAAATATCCATGAATTTGCACCTGAAGAAAATGACATGGTTTTGTTGACATTTAAAGAAGGGCACTTTAAGAAATTATGTGGTTATTTAATAATGGTATCCATATTGAACAGTAAGTATGCGAGAGCGCATACGCACTAATAGCTCCTTGGATCAAACCACCTGCGTCTTACTAGAAATCTACTTAATCCACAGGCCGTAAGAAACCCTTCAGAAGCCCTCGTAAATATTTGATTAATGATGACATTATTTTTGATAGCATATTTTATTATTGCTAAGCAACGAAGACGCCAACGCTAGCTGCTATTACTTTACACAAATGTCAGGCTATCCTAATGGTGTAAATAGTGGTCGATATCCAATTTAACATAATTGCTACCCCATACCGTTGTTTGTCAATAAGGGATATTTATCAAAGCAAATTTACATTAACAACAAAGAAACCATGTAACTACAATCAGAAAACAGGGTAGCATATTTTATCATGTGTGAGTATGAGTTTCAGTAGTAGGAATAAGTAATACATTGGTCTACAACGCAACGGCCTTTAAAAGGCATTTCATAAGAATTATTATTGAAGGTTACTTAACAAAACGCGAAATATTTTTACAATTAACACCTTAAAACATTACTTAGTGCAAATCTTTCCTTTTACAGGTTGTTAGATTGTTATTGACACAATACAATTTCTTATTATGTAAATTAACAGAGCAGTTGACAGATTAGTCAATCCAGTCTCACTCAGTGGCAGTAATTAGTATGGTTATTTCAATTAAACAAGGTAGTAGTTGATAGGTTATGGAGCACTAATGTCGCACATTATCCTCATAGATTAAACTTGGACAAAAGGTGTCCATATTTTTAAAGCATGTATCCCAGTCAGGTACGGTAGTGGAAATGAGATCCTTCCAGGATTCCCGATTCTCCATAGTTGTCGCAATTTCGTTTCAATTCAGATCACTTTAAATTGGTCTATATATGTTATAACCGGTCGGCCTTTTCATGTCTTGGTTGCCAGAAAAGTAGATACGTTTGGTGTATCAGCTTTGAGGCGCCCATTAGCACAAGTTTTCCGGCCAGATACCTCACAGATTGCCACGTAAGTCTCCTTGATTGTTGCCGTTTGTGAGCAGTTGTAATTTCTCAAATTTTATCCTGTATGTACTTCTCCTGGCGATGTTGTAGGCCACTTTAAGATCTTCCTTGGCTTACTCAACCTTGTTGATGTTTATCGTTGTTGGCCCTTATTCCTTCTGGGCTTTTATTATAAGTAGACTGGTAGACTGGTCTTCATCGACTTGACTGAAGTACTTTAAAGCGGTTTTGAACTTCTACTGTGTAAGCATCCTTTACTGCATTGTCAGTTCTGAGTTTCTCCCAGTCATAGTTGATTTGCTTGCTTGTCCTGGGTTTGCTGGCTCTCAAACTGAGTCTGATCTCTACAGTCACGATTCTGTGGTCAGAACCATTTAGGTTGAACGAGCTGTATGCCTGGCAGTTAATCATGTCGTTTCCCCTATTTGTGTCCCTTTTTGTGTATAAGAATGTAATCCAGCTGCGCTTTGGTTACATTAGGGTATTGATAGGTCCATAGAATAGAATTGAAAGTGAATGTCGTGTTTGTTGGTATCAATTCACATTCTTCCACATTCAACTGGTGTTATAGGTAAACCCTGATGTTTTCTGGGCCAATTTGCGCATTCATGTCACCAGCAATGACTTTGACATTGTGTTTTGACAAAGATGTCAAAACATACCAGAATGTAAATTTTATATATTAGTTATTTGGCTAATACTTATTATAGATTTTCAAGTCAGCAACAACAGAGTGAAATAATGGAAAATAAATCCTGAGTAATGCACGCAGTACTTTATATTTCATCGTGATAACACTTTATTCTAGTCTCATGCTGTCTACATGGTGTCATGCACTCTCTACTTACCCGTGCCGGTAGAGTCAATGGGAGCGCTCAGTCCAATAAATATTTAACATGATCATACGGGTTTGTTTGTTTCAGTATTCTGCACATGATTTATGGGTATGCAGCTCCTGGTACCGGTTCGGCAGTATTAACATGACGGAAGCAGGACAATTCGGTCCCGGACAATTCGGTCCTAGGACAATTCGGTCCTAGGACAATTCGGTCCCGGACAATTCGGTCCCGGACAATTCGGTCCCATTTATTTAGTGTTTTGGGACCGAATTGTCCGGGACCGAATTGTCCGGGACCGAATTGTCCGGGACCGAATTGTCCGGGACCGAATTGTCCGGGACCGAATTGTCCGGGACCGAATTGTCCTACATCCGAACATGACTGTACTACTGTATGTAAATATGACATATACAGTATGTGATATATGTGAATATATGACACGAAAGCGTCAACACGTTAATATAAAATGACATATTGGTGTAAAATAAAATTTCACTTCAGTTTCTCGAATCGACTTTAGTCTTTCTCTGACGCGTATTTAGCAGTGTAACTCGAGCTTGTGTGAAATACGATGCTGCTTGATGACAACCGTATATATTAATTATATTTTGACGGGAAACAACATATGACTTTATTTAATAAGTCATACGTTATTATATATATATATAATATATAAAATAAAATATATGAATTTGGATATATGAAGTAATATATGAATTTTTTCTGAGGTCGATCTAGGTTTATTTAAAATAATATTTTATTTATTTATTATTTTACGCTTACAAATATAAAATAAAAAAAATATATATATATTATATTTATAGACTATAAATTGGGCAAGTCAAAGCCGTTGGGATGTATGTAGGATCCGGTTACAATAATTAAATATATTAAGAAAATTGTGAGGAAACAAAGTTATTTTATTTTATTCAATTTATTCAACCAGGTTACTATAAAACTATAACATATTATACTAGCATTAGAAATAATATAATATTAAATAATTAAATAAATAAAAATATAATATAATATTAAATAATTAAATAAATAAAAATATAATATAATATTAAATAATTAAATAAATAAAAATATAATATAATATTAAATAATTAAATAAATAAAAATATAATATAATATTAAATAATTAAATAAATAAAAATATAATATAATATTAAATAATTTTTTTTTATAACAAATAACCTTTATTAATATTAATTATAATAGCATTTAATTGCAATGCCAATACCAATAATAGTTAACAATAAATATTGCAAATTGATGTTGAGTTAATATTTATAGAGTAATAGTAATATTTATTTATACAGTTGTGTAGAGCGCGTCCAGTTGTTTCTTGAAGTTAAGAGCCGATGCGTTGTTGATGAAGAGCCGAAGCAGCCGGTCAATACTGCGCGGGGATGTCGTGACCTCGCAGACCCGCACCATCCCCGAACCCCAAACCGCGCCATGATCGTCGTCCGCCTCGGAGGCAGAGGGAACTGGACCGGAGGAGGGCGAATTGAAGGCGCCGCCGGACACCCCCCAAAGCACACGCGAGGCCCCTTTCCCTCATCCCTTGGTGTTGAATATGAATATATATGAATATGAAAATAATTAAATAAATACAAATATAATATAATATTAAATAATTAAATAAATAAAAATATAATATGATATTAAATAATTAAATAAATAAAAATATAATATAATATTAAATAATTAAATAAATAAAAATATAATATAATATTAAATAATTAAATAAATAAAAATATAATATAATATTAAATAATTAATTAAATAAAAATATAATATAATATTAAATAATTAAATAAAAATATAATATAATATTAAATAATTAAATAAATAAATAAATAAAAATATAATATAATATTAAATAATTAAATAAATAAAAATATAATATATATTTATTTTATTTTATTATAAATAACCTGAAAAAGAGATCTCATATTATTTCGAAAGTTTGTGTAATTTGTTATATTTTTATAAAAACGTTGTTGATCTTGGTTTCGTCACAATTTTATTCATAAATTTTATATTATATAATATGTAGATTATAGAGTGGGCAAGTCAAAGTCAGTGGGATATGGAATCGGTTTATATATAATATGGTTGAAATACAACGAACATATGCTTTAGATGTAGAGGAAAACCACGAATAGTCGAATAGTCTGGGTTTTAAGGTGGTGTGTAAAAGAGCACTCATCAGCCTAGAATAGGCAGCCCCTATGTTCATTTTTGGTTATGCTGCAGAAAGGGCAGATTGCCTGGAAGTACCTTGGAAGTACTTTTAAATTTATAACCCCCTAACTTTCGTCGATTGTCAGTGAGTTCAGTCGTTGGATAGCTTTGTTAGTCGTGTAGACCAGTAGAACACTTTTGCTACTTAAAATTCTTGATCCAGGATTTGGTTTAAAAAATTCTGAATTCGATAGAGGTTTTGTTTTAAATATACTATAAAGGGTATCAAATGCATCCAAAATTATACCTTCACCGAAGATCATCGCTACATCTGGGCAGTAGAGCCTATAGTATGTAGATGATTAGTGATTTACATGGCTGATGACGATTGTTTCCAGTTACAGTGGCGGTGGCCGATGCCTCCTAGATGATAAATACATCAATCAATACTAATACCCCCCCCCCCCCCCCGCCCACCCCTCCCAATGATAATTTGCTTTAAAAGAAAATTTTTATGGCCATTCGATTCAAAGCAAAGACAACCAATTAAGTTTCCTTGGCATTGTCACAGGCTGACAGGTTTGACATCGCAGGAAGCATGCATCAACATTCTGAATAAGATATTACTTGGACTTTGACTATCAATCTCACGCATTTTATCGTGATAGCTCAGCCCTAACAAGGCAAACTGTCACCTCTGGTTATATATCGGCCAATTTGGCTCACACAAGGCTACATACAGTATTAGAGTACAGTAGATTCAACAAGAATGCCATTCATAATTCATGGAAATTTACAAGTAATTATATAGTTACCGTAGCAACACAGTTGAATTGAACACTTCGAAAGTCAATGCTAAGCGTCACTTAAAAAAATTATGAATAATTGACAAGAGTGGAATGAAATGGGAGGATTATGTTTATTATAATCCACAGGGACTTTCAATTACAGTACCTGAGTACCTCTATACTAAACCCATATCCTAAAAGCATTGACATCATCAGGTATACTATACATATGAAGGGTAAACAGCAACTTCTCCCACCAGAGATCTCCTTAAATCCAATCTTTGAGCAGGGAAATATTCACACTCTAATCCGCCAGGACATATGAACTAAACGACGTGGGGCCTACGCGCAGCTTTATCAGACCACCCCCCCCCCCAGGGGATATCCATTTTTACCCGTTTATCCCATAGTAATGATGATATCCCTACGGACAGTAGACCCCAAGGATTATTAGTACTAACAAAATACCTTCTAGAACTCAAGACTAAGGTCCAAAACACCAGTATGAAGGTCTGACACAGAATGGGGATAAGATAAGATTTACTAAGAATCTAAGTAAATTGATTTTAAATAATTTTAAATGGTTAAATAGATCATCAATATCATTATTAATTAACCGATTATGGAATGTCAATGGTTCAGGAATATGGCTGAAAGGGCTGACAAGGACAACCATCAGTACTGCAATAACAGTGGACGGTAAATCTCATCGGCAGTGCCTGCAGTGCAGTACATGGTTTTGGCAATTCTAGGCATCAAGGGATCAGGTGCCTTCTACAGTAATGGCCCAAGAGGGACTGCCATAAAAACTGGATTTAATTGATTTACATTAAATGAATAAAAAACAGCAGCACCCGTGGTTGTCCACTACTACTTCTACTACCAAGGGCAGGTTGTATTTCCATTCCTCCACCCCACCTATATTATGTGGGTCAAGTGACATTCGAAGTACATTCAGCTATAGGGGCTGTTGCGCTGTCAGTCAGAGAGGTAACAGCCCATGGGGTAAGGATTTACCCATGGGGCGCTAACTATCAGATAGTCTGATACCAACTGTCAGACAGTCTTTTTCAACTATCAGATAGATGATCGCCCAGTTACAAGTTGCCCGATAGTTGTATTTTTTAAACCCCGAGTGTTGTTGACGGAGTCTGTTACTTCCGAAATCGTTGATCGTGGTGCCGGTGCCGGAATTCTGGCTTTGATTAAAAACACTGAACTGCTGAACGATGGCGGAATCTACGAAACCCGGCCGGATTCCTAATCCGAGGAGGCGACGGAGTCAATTAAACGTAACAATGAAACGATCGCGATGGACAATGGACTGATGGAGTCTATTCAATGTATCCAGAACGATACGATGGCGGCGGAGTCTATTACAGTATTAAACACGCAACCAAAGCGATCAGATGATGGCGAAGTAATCTACAAAACAGAGAACGACAGGAAGGCGATGGAGTTTCTGAGTTAATTAAACCCAGTAAGATGTGCATAGCGAAGCGATCGAGACGGATAACGGAGTCTATTACAGTATTAAACACGCAACCAAAGCGATCAGACGATGGCGAAGTAATCTACAAAACAGAGAACGACAGGAAGGCGATGGAGTTTATTAAACCCAGTAAGATGGTGCATAGCGAAGCGATCGAGACGGATAACGGAGTCTATTACAGAATTAAACCTGGAACGAAGACGGTGGAATCTATAGGCCTAAACCTGGAACAATGCGAACAAGGCTACTCTAAAGTTAGACTAGACTGGTTTGTGAGATTAACTTGCCAATACTAACTCAATACAATTTGCTTTCTTCGAATTCCTAATAATATATTTTAATCTTAATAATAAATTATTCAACATCAATTATTTTATAAGTCTTGTCAATGTATAAGATTGCTAAAGACTAAAGAGCTAACTTTAGGAAGATCTGCCTTATATTTTTAGAATTATTATAATTAATTTTGTTATGTTTATAATGAATTGTATCTTTTGACAGACTACTTGATGTGCGACCGTGATAATAAAATTAAATGGTGCCGAAATATTTTCACTTACTTAACTGCAGGGGGGGGGGGGGGGGGGGGGGCAATCAATATTCTTCCCTCTCCAGGTGAAAATCGACGCAAATAACAGCTTGTTTACTACTAAAATAAAACTGCATCCTGTTCTATAGGAAAAAACATTATAGGGGAAACTTTAGCAAGTTGTGTTTATTTTAGCCGATAGACAAGATTACATGTTTACCAAGTTTGGTATAATTTAGTCAAAGATTGAATAAGTTACGATTTAAATTATCAGTGGAGGGTGAAGGCGCCGGGCCAGGATTCAGTTATACTTGAATAAAGAATAGTGATTAAACCAAGCAGCCAAGGGATACGCGATATATGACACTGCTGTATAAGTTCATTGAATGACTGTTGATTTCGAAACATTTAATTCAAAACTATATAAATGTTAATATAATGTTGGATTTTTTTTTGTAATAATTAACAGATGAATTATATTTCATTAATTTATTTTTTTTATCTAATCACATTATTAAATAACGAAGCACAGAAATAATACTAAGATTGAATATTTAATTGAAGGTACAGTACCGAATTGAATATTTGAATGGGAGAATCTTTTAGGCTCGTTAAGCCAAGGAATGCCTGTTCACCACCATGGGTGATCTTTCACAGTAAACCCTTCCACTCTGTTTCCCAAGTTGCCTTGGTTCCCAATCGACCACTGAAGGATAAAAGCCGGGGTTGGGCTAGGCTGCAGCATTTAAAGCACTGTGCCCAAACAGTACTGCTCCATCTAGGGATCGAACATTGAATATTTGAGATTGCATAAGATAGAGTATTGAATAGTCTTCGGCCGTCATCCCGTTGGTGACTGCATTGGCAACCATTTCGACAGTTTCGATTGGTTTCGGCTCTTCAGTCCCCGAATAGACCGATGGTCGGCGTGGTTGCTGTCCCCATGACTGAGGCTGCATTACCAACCAAAATTGCCATCTCCAGGCGTTGGAGCAGAAACTGGTGTGACCGCGGTTCGTGGGTGGCACTGTGGAGACGAGCCCCGATCTCCCGGAGGAAGGTGGATGTCTCTGGACCAGGGCGGCCAAAGGTCTCAAAGGCCACGGGGTGAAATAAATGGCCCCGGTCCATTAGGTCGCGATACTTAGAGTTTTTAATGCGCTCCGCCCCCTTAGCTGAGTGCCCCTCGGCAATGATGGTTTGTTGAAGGTGGCTGGGGGCCAGTGGATCTAGTAATAATTAACGCAAAGATATGATTAGGTAGGCCTACGTGATATTACTGTATTAATTTCTCAAACCAAACCTCCATTGACGTCAAATATATCCAATTTCTCAATCCATACTAATCCGTATGTAATAATGCAGTAATGTACACTGTAATGCAATACCGGTAATGTCAATGTCCAACCAAACAATGCGTTGAGTGTTATCGGACCAGCCTCCGAGAAATGTTAGGCTAACGGCACCTCGCTCTGTCGCATCAGTTTTTGTAGTGGTCAGGTGGTCTAGTTCCAGGCTACCAGAATCCGTTAGGCCTAGTGCATGATATAGAATCAGCACATCCTGACATCTGTGCAACTCCTGAACTCACGCGAGCATTTTACAGATGGTGGTCTAATTTATATGGTCTTGTACCGCGAAACCGTGTATTATTTACAGATGTAGGCTAAATTTCGGGTCTTGTACCGTGCACAGTACTGGTGGGCCTACACAGCTACTGCTATTTTGCCTAATACAGGTCCCAGAGGTAAATCCTTACCCCACAGGCTGTTACCTCTCTGACTGACAGCGCAACACGGAAAGTAGAAACTCAAAGATCGGTAGGCACTACTGCAGTATAGGCCTACGATACCAATAGCGGACAGTAAGGATGAGCGAGGTAAAGTCGAGTAGCGAGAGGGGCATAAAGAGTCAATAAATATTATGGCACGAAGATTATAATCCAATTTAAGAAACAGTATCTGTACTAATACATTATACTTTACTTCAGGCTATTAAATGTTCTAGATCATCCCTCAATACTATTAGAGATATACCCAGTATATCCATGGTACAGTAGTTCCATAGTTCTAGTTGTTAATTAAGCTGCTGGGAAATTCCGGACATACCTTTGGTCATACCTTTGTCAAGGGATAATAAACAACTAAACTTTGTTGCCTTTGGCCCCTTCGAACTTTTGTCTTATATAAAGTACAGTGCTTAGATACAGACACAGTGCTACAGTTACTACATACTCAGGACGAAGGTCTGAATGTGACAGAGTCAAAAATTGAACCCACGATGTCCGCTCGGACATTATTCTTATTCTGACTGTTTTCGTCAACTGAACACTCGTTGGACCCAGAAAAAATACAAGTAAGAATGTATGTATCAGGAGAAAGTGGCTGAACTGGTTAGCGTTACTGATGAGACCTAATAGGCCGAAACGCATATAGCACTGGTTCAAACCTCCGCGATGTGATTGTTTATATTTTTACATTTCTGGACATATTCAGGGACATCGCATGGTGTAATTACAGTTGCATTATCACGTACCGAGCATGATGACATGGTAACTGTAATTAAACCAACTGACAAGAAGAGGTTGATAGTGAATACTAAAAGAGTGAAATGGACATACGCGTTACCCTGGACGGATACCTCATTTACTATTCATTAATTGATCAATGTTGCTAATTTGTTACATGTCATTAAAATATCCATCCATTTAGCATAAAACATGGGATTAGCCTCCAAATTCGAATGAAATGGGTTGTATTCAATGCATTCATTCCAAGCAACTGTTGCAAAAGAACTGTAAGCAACAAGGCAGATCTACTTGCCTGGTGGTACGGGAAACAGAATTGCAAAAGCCCTATTAATTCATATATATGCATATATATAATAATTTAATTTATTGTTATTTTATAAAGGGACAGTTTACAAACAACAGAGAGTTAGATCCGGTTTCTAGGTATAACGGGGTGTGAAGAATCGTTAAAAAATTAAATAAAACCGAGATCGACAACAATGTAATATTATTACAATTATTATCGCATTACAGTATAATGTTTGTTATTTTTTGGCATTGGTGACGATCTCGGTTTTGTTAATTTTTTTAACAACTCTGCAAATATATATAATACTCTTATATATAATCTAAAATTCAATATTGTATTATGCTATACTGTAGTTATAGTTTGGAATGACCAGACCATTGGTAAAGTTCAAAAATAAATATTGCAATTTTCACATTACCACATACAATGAAGTGAGATAGATTGGCATTTCGGTGTTCAGGTTAATTGAGAAACCAGATACATATCTGTAAATTTTTGAGAACTTTTCGCATTATTCAATATTGAATTGATAATTTATGTCTTGGAATCTTATCCTTGTGAATTTGCTGTCCAAAACAATCACACCAGCCACACGTTTTTAGTTCTACGTTATTATCTACATTGTAGCTATACCTTATGACACATTGCACTATCTATAATCTATTGTCTCTGGTGGGATGAACAATAGGGTGGACCAGAACGCATGCGCGCCACATGCACATACAAAAAATTTTTGTTATTTATAATATTCAAGACAAATTATTCCTGGTAATAATGGGTGTTTTAATTTTCAGCTATAGCCAGCCATTTCATGGATGATACTTATCCAAATATTGGTAGATAACTTTCTTCCTTGCTCTTCTGGGGAATGTACACTGTACATCAGAGTGGAGGAGCTGATATGTGGTGCAATTTGTTAATCCATATTCAACCATAACAGGGATACTTCAAGTTTTGACATTTCATATTCTGATTGTCCGATTATCCATAGCTTTGTTTCTCACACCAAACCAGGATGGTAATCAGCAAGATGCAAGGTCATCATTACAATGGTATTTCCCATAATGCTGAAAGATGGAATAAGCTCAGCACAGAAATCCTAGCACCTAATGTGTGACCTTGACTCATATTTTGAGCTGCCATAGTAAATAAATATTAATAAGTTGTTAACTTGCGGTATGTCTATCTATGTCACCGCCAGTGGATCAACTTATTCAGAAATAAGTTGGTTTTATTTGGAAATCATTTGGTTTTAATAGAAACCACTTTTAGACATTTTCTTTATGTCAATATTATTATGTTTTGTATTTCTGAGTGTACAGTATGTCCCAATCAATGTACTGTACTCTCACATACCTATCAAAGGCAATTCATCTCCCTTAGCATACATATTGGTTTGCATTGGTATGCACACTCCCCTGTTATCCCCGTACTCTTAATGAGTACAGTTTTCTGACAGGTCAAAAATTACGAAAAAAAAACATGAGACCAGGACATTACACAAATTTGAATTGGCAGTTAGGATAACCCCCCCCCCCCCCCCCCCCCACAGATGTTAAATTTGCAGAGAACAGAAAACGGCGGAGAACATAAAACCTCATGTTGGTTTTCTAGTAACAAAGTACTACGGGACAATGGAAATATGTTGACAACATGGTGGTCACTTTCACTTCCTTTGCATTTAGAACTCAGAATATTGAATTAAGCTAAGCCGTCTTCTGTTTTCATATCTCCATGAAACAGCAGAAATCTATCAAGGACTTCATGTTCGTGGAACTACTGTGTACAAGGAGTAGGAGGTTTGTTATTTCGTTCACTTTTACCTTGAAGGAAGTACCGGCAGTAGGGGAACCCTATAACCCCCAACCACTCAATTTATTTTTAATGGCTCATTTCTTTATAAAGTTTTCCTTAAGGATAATAATTAATCGACAGTCTCCCCTACCAGTGGTCGACATTGAGGCCCACTTAACTAAACACTACAACACTGCGAGTTTGAAAGCTACTACTGATACCCTTAATATACATAAAGGCTACAGTATTTCACAAAAGATAAGTTTAACAGTGACTTTCAAAATTTAGACATATCATCCATTTAAATATTTCATCTGAATGCCCGCAGCGGAAACCAAAAAAACAAATCTGACATTGATATATTTCTTCTATCATTATCCACTAAATTTGATATTATCACATTTTCTGAAACCTTCCTCGATAAAAATATAAATTTTGACGAAATAGCCTTCCCTGGTTTTCATAATCCCTATATAGATTTTTGGAAAACAGGTGATAAACTAAACCGAGGTGGAACTGCAATCTACGTTAAGGAATCCCTAGATGTTTCTCCACGTTCGGACTTACAAATGAATGGCCATGAAAATTCTTTGGTGCGAATCAAAAGAACTCCAAATGCTAAACCATTAATTGTTGGCACTATTTACCATAGGCTTTCGGTACTTCCTCCAGATTTTCTAGAATTACTGGATCTAACACTTAACGAACTTAAGGCCTGTTTACACGTGGCAACTTTTAGAGCAACCAGCAACTGTTTTTGGAGCAACTTAATTTAATCGCTGTTTACACGTGGCAACTTTACCAGTACTAAAAATTTAAACATTCCTAAAAAACTAACTATTAGAACTGACAATTCTATTGAAATTATCACCGAACCAAAGCTAATTGCGAAGACCTCCGACCTGCTCTTTACTGCTATAGGATCTAAGCTTGTAATAATATTCTCAAATCTAACTGCTACCTACTACGCATTAACCAAACTCGTTCTAACTCATTTTTTACTGGTAGAAACATCCCCTGTCGAAGTTAAGTATCTGATCCTTCAACTAGATCCCAAAACCTCATCTAATGATAGCTTCCCCATTCTCCATCACACTATTACTGCAGTCTGCTAAACTATTATCTACCCACTTATCTTACCTAATCAACCTATCTATTTTTCAACGTTTTTATCACAATGCTCTTAAATCTGCAGATGTCATACCCATCTTTAAAAGTGCCCACGTTTCTGATATGAATAATTACCATCCATTTTCTCTATTGCCTATCTTAAGTAAACAATGAAACCATTATTAATTAATAAACAACTACTTTCTTACCTTAACAATTATTCAATATTATACAGTTCTTAATTTGTCTTCAGCCCTAAATCTATGTGACGCCCTGCTACCCGTTGTAGAATATATCCACAAATACTTAGATCAGAAACTCGACACTAGTGCTAAATACACTACTATACTACTACAATACTACTAGCTAAATACATCGATCTAAAAAAGGCTTTCGACACTATCGATCACTCTATTATAATCTCTAAGCTTGACTCCTATAGGATCCGGGGAATCCCGCAACAACTACTCTCAAGCTTTCTATATTCTAGAACCCAATTTGTCTCTATTTGTAACATATATTTTTCTAGTCTACCTATTACGTGTGGTGTCCCACAAGGAGCCACTATTTCGCCAATCATATTTCTACTGTATATTAACGAACTCCCTAATGCTACCTCTCTTATTTCTACATTGTTTGCAGATGACACAACACTTCACAACACTAGACCTACCCTTGTCTCTAACTCTAACTCGGAACTATGTAATGTCGCTGATTGGCTTTCTGACAACCGTTTATCTGGAAGCCCAGGAATATCACCACTAGGCCAAGCTGCTGCTTTTAATGATTTCGTTAATTATTATAATATAATATACTATACTTGCATATACAATCTTCTAGTATAATATATGTTATATATTCTTCACTTACATACAAATAGCACAAATGTAAAGAAAGCATGGATGAATGCCCATAGAATCGGAATAGATGTCAGCTCATAACAGCAGGTTTCAGCCCAGGATACAGGGTTTTGATTATGTTGATTCTCTAAAGCTATATATTCTGGGTCTGTGCAGTTCTCCTGCACTGTGCTAGCGGTATTCCGTCGCCATCGCGTCACTTGTGGCAGCACTAAAAGGAATAAATAAAAGTCATCAGGACCATCACTTTGCGAAGCACTTAATTTGTGACCTCTATCTAAAATGTCCAAGTACAGTACAGTACAGTACAGACGACATTAACCTATCAACATTTCAAGCTAACACAAACATTTTTGCGTTAATTATGTACAGTACAGTACATACATATATTGTATCTAAATTAAAAATACACAATATTTAAATTAAAATTACTTAAAATTTAAAGTGAATTTAATAAAAGAGTGTTTAGACATGGGCGTACGGTGGAATTTTTCATTAGTGGCCTACTGGTGGTGAATTAATTAAAAAGATTTTCCTTTTCATCTGTAACTATAGTAACAGTGTGTAAATGAATGCAAATCCAATCTCCGTGAATTCATATCTCGTATCGGCAAATTAAAAATGGTAATTAGAAATTTTTAAGCAAAAAGAGTAAAAAGTACAGAGGCGCTATTTACAGCTATCTAACCAAAACAATAAATGAGCCAAGAGTATAGGTTACAGTTACACTTTTGCTGGTAATTAGCTGTTATTTCCATCAATTTCTCCGTGGAGAGGATTCAATTTTGTTTGTTTTAAGAGAATATCCTCATATCCCTCCTATCTGATAAAGATTCACCAGACATCACAGGCCATGGACTCGAATCACTCATCCAAAACAGTAACAGTGATAAATTAATTCCAATTCAGTAGAGAGGGCTACATACAGCCCGGGCGAAGTTAGTGAAATTAAAAAAAATGGTGGACACCTGAACCTAACAAGAAACCTAACTAAACCTAACAGTACGGTCCCCCCACAGAACTATACTCCCCAGAGGAAACATGTACACATTTAGCGACTATATAAGGATGAGTCATGGCTAGACCCATAACATGATTATTGATGAAATTAATTAAAACTTCGTAGCCCCCACTGTATGAATTCAAGGTAACTGATCAAACCACTTCGCCAAGGACGAAATTAATTACATTCGCCTTCACTGAATCACTATATTAGATAATTGTACGGACTCACGGTAGGATGAAGTTGAGGAAGGAAGCAGTAATTCTACGGAAGTCACGACCATAACGAGGAATGCGGCTGAGAAACACAACCTACTGGCGAGCCGGAAGTGCCGTTCCAACTTCCTTTTGCTCGACCGCCAATAATAAACTCCTTCTTCCTCCGGATTCCCTTTCCTGGAATTTCTCGTAAAAATCCTAGATTTTCCGAATCTCCCATGGTGGAAGCAGCCTATGTTATGATCTGGATTCATCTGCAACAAAAAAAAACCAATTACATTTGGAATGCTTTCCAAACGATTAACTCCACAAGGAAGCCTAATTTACATTTCCACCTGTCCTTGTAGCACAGGGAGGCCGACTGCGCGAAATCAGCTGGTGTTATTATTCGTTGGTATATTTCAATAAGAAGTAATCGATTTTTTATTGTTAATTATTCAATTATTGTGTGCATTATGGACATGAATTCGCTAAAACATTTAATTTCGTGATGAATGCGATTTGTTTTCCTCTTACCAATTCATTCATTGTCAGTCCAATGTTTTATTCTATTTGTAATAACTTTCTCCTCTCAAGCGACAATTTTATTAAACTAGCTGAGTAGAAAACCCGCAACCAAAATAAACAGTATAGTAATGTTGTCAGTCAGGTCTAGGTGCTGGCCGGATTTGCGTTAAGGTATGTCTTCTGTTACAACAAGAAGAAATTGCAAAATCGACGGTATAAGTTACCCAGATTCAAACATTTTATCCTCTCCAGGGGAAAATCGACGTAATGGTCGGCTATATGAACCCAATAACAATGCGTCTACCCTAATTAATGTCCCCCATTACATGTACATTTGTACATTTGATTGGTTAATTGGTATACCATGTACTATATATATTAGTTGGCCAGTTATTACTATTTACTTTTAATTATATATTTAATGTCTATTTCAATTATTGTGTATGTGTTAACTATTATATATGAAAGCCGACCAGCCGACCACAGGTGACTTATGGAGGATCGCTAGAAGTCGGCTATTTTACATATGAAGTATTTAGGTTAGGCCAAGTTCCAAGCACTCTTGGGTCGTGTATAAAGGCGACTATTCGACACTATATATATACGACACTATATCTGGAGGGTCGCTAAAAGTCGCAAAACTTTATATGTAGACTATAGGTGGAGCCGATATGTAATCCGACCAGCCGACCACTTGCGACTTACTCTCAGTTCACTGGGTCGACCTTTTTAGAAGCAGTAAGATTATTTCTGATAACTCTGGTTAATTAACTATAGCCACAGCTAGGAGCAGCAACTCAATTCAAGGCACCTTTCAATTGCTCTAGCTTCGGTTTATGTGGGGCGAGGCACGAAAGTAAGCGAGCTTAGCATACGGGTACCACTAACTCAATCAGTGTGTCTGTCGTTTTGTTGTGTTCAATTTTAAACGTTAATAACTCAGCCCAATCTCGAACAAATATATCCAAACTTGGTACACATGTAGTCTGGCAAAAGTTTAGAAATTTTCCAATATGAATTTGCGTGTGGCCTTCGAGAAGCTAAGATAATAGCAGTTAATTAATTAAATTAAAATTAATTAAGTTGGATTGGGTAAAAACAGCATTTTCAACATGACTTTTAATGGAAATTAATTATTTTATAGTATAAGATATATATATAATTATACTTAAAAATTATACAGCTGTAATCCCCAGACTCCATGCCATTATAGTTTTTAATTAGTTCAAGTGATTTGCTTTAAGAACGTGTTTTTAATTGATCTAAACGTAATTAAGTTATTAAAATACCCCGTCACTCTACACTATTTCTAGCTCCCCCATTCCAAGGCATGCTTGCTATTGCCTACTGTAGCCTAACCGGGAACCAGTCCAACACGTCCTTTCATCAATCCTCTGCAATCATTTCATCAATCTTGCTGTTTGGGTAAATTTCTTAAATACCGAGTTTGTGATACAGTAGAATCGCTCAATATTAATCTGTATCTCATAACTGTGCCTCGTGCTGCGCGATGGCCCCACGAACGTGTACATTAGTCACAGAAGGGCAATTAGCTATGTATCTAAAGTATTCTCACTATAACAACTTGAAATAGTTGTACAGTATTATATAGGTATAATATAATAACACAGTAATTATATTACAATGACCAAACTATAAACCTTAATTAAAGCTACGTTGCTTACCTTATTAGTGATTTCTTTGATGAAATTATCACCGCAGTAGTACAGCTGTTTGTTCAGTTTGTAGAGTAATTGAGCGGTTGTTTCATGTAAAAGTTCGAATCATATATATTAGCTTTCGGCATTATTATTATGGTGATGCTATTAAAAGAAATCTGATGTAATAGCCGCAGACAAATATTATATTCAATACACATCTCATATGAAACTATCGATTCATATAAACCAATTTAAAAAGTGCTGAGCAAAGGGGTACGCGTCCTATAAATAAATATTAAATAACTTTACAAAATTAATTAACAGAAAAAATCTAAAAAGAGATGAAACTAGATTATTTAAATAACTAAAGTAAAATGCAATTTAATATAAGAGCGCACTCAAGGGATAAGTATAGTCAGTTTACAAATATGGACAATCCTGATATTCACTGTGAATAATGAAACATTTAATTTAATTTTTGTTAGAAATAAAATACATTACCGGTAATACAATAAATTGTTCCTATTTATAGTCACTGTGTACTTAGAACAAATAATATCATTCTAATAAGTTTTATATCACATCAAAAGGAAATTAATTGTATTCTGCATTTCTTAGATCAACTTGTACTATTTTCGTACTATATTTTTTGAGGCTGGAGTATGTCTCTACTATACTGGTTTGATTAACATCTTGGCTGCAGGAGATTCATATACAGCAGTACTGTAGATTTATTCTGAACAACTTTAATATGATGCTCCATTGGTTACCTAGTCATGACTAACCAATCAGCTACCCTCCATTGATTTATTAGTAACCCAACACCGCATGAAGCTCCTTAGGTTTTTGCCACATAATTATTATCAGCAAACCAAATGGGAATTAATTTGCATCCTGTCCTTATTTTCATGTTTGATGAAACATATTCTTAAAAAAAAGAATGTGTGTGTACCAGTACCAGAACCAACATATCTATTCTAACAATTGCGCTAAAAACAAACTCTGAACATTTAAAAACTGCACAATTTGCTGCATTTTTAGTTATTTAATTTGTTACAAATCATTAATAGGGTAGAGACAAGGATGAATGATTACCCCATGGATGGCTACTGTACTCAGCTCCACCTTTTCATTGTTTCCTGTAACGATATTGCTAATGTCTCTGAAAAAATACAATTTATCTTTATTGCCGATGATACAAATATATTAACTAGCGACATTAACTTAACAGAATTAAATACCAAGCAAATTGTAATACCTAGGGGCAACATTTACTTTAACCCACTAATCCAGTAAAATTCATTAAAGGAAGTTGGATCTTTATGTAACAAATATACTCACAACATACTCCCCACTGACTTGTTTCCATCACTACTAAGATTTACGACATCTACTACTAGGATCGGCATGCTGCATTGCAGCTGCATTTTTAAGAATGCTGTGCCAGCTTATCGACAAAATTGCACCACCACAACTCCCTATCACCCATGACATTTGCTAGATCATCCGCATCTTCAAGGCCAGTGTCCTTTAAGATGCGTTTCAAGAAAGTCATGGGCTGTCCACCATGCTTATTCACTCCATGAGGCTGCCAAAGTACAAGATTATGCACTGGCTGGTCCTCACGGCGAAAGCAATGTCCTGCAAAGCGGAGGCGATTTTGTTCTAGTGTCAAGCTTGGGGGAACCAATGAGACACCTACAATATTATATAGTGTCTGGTTGGAGATGTGTGCATTGTACTTGACACAATGAACCCGGTGTAGCATTCTTGTGAATGTGCCATCCAGAGATTTGGTGTCCTCAGCAGTTAGAGCCCAGCATGGACTCCCATAGAGGAGTACTGGAACTACTGCTGCTCTAAATAATCGGACCTTAAGTTTCCGATTAATTCTCGTTGACTTCCAAATCCTGGAAAGCCTATTCAAGGCTGCCCATGCCTTTCCCTTACGTATTCGAAGGTCATCACCTGACTTCCGGATCCATGATCCCAGGTAACAGAAGTCATCCACATGCTCAAGCATACCATCCTTTGAGCTTATGCTCATCCGATTAGAGACTTGCTGAGAACTTTCAAAGTTAACTGTCAAAATGTTGGTCTTTCTGGAGTTAATAAAAAGACCAACACTAGAAGAAGCATGTTCTAATGAGCTGAGGAGCCGTTGGGCTCCCTCTAGTGATTCTGAGAGTACTCCTAATTCATCAGCAAAGTCTAGATCAGTTAGGTACTTGGCAGGATTTCCTCGACTTCTGGAGCCAGTAGGTGGAGATATCATCACCCCATCATTATTATGATGATCTAAGGACATGCGTAGAACATAGTCAACTACAATTATGAACAAGAATGGTGCAAGTGTGTCTCCCTGGAGGACGCCCCATAACACTTCAAATGGTTCTGTTTAACCGTCAACAGTAGACACAAATGTTGTCGAACCATCGTATACTGATCTGATTGCTGCAATAATTTCATCAGGAATCCCATATAATGAAAGTATGCTGAACATACGTGAGCGAGAGACTTAATCAAAGGCCTTGAAGAAGTCAACAAAGATAACAGCCAGATGCCTGTCTTTCTTTTTTGATAACTCTTCAATTATCCTTCTAAGTGCCAGAATGGGCTCCATGGTCCCACGACCTTTACGGAACCCATTCTGATTTCCACGGAGCAGTCTCTCAATGGGATCCCTGATGCGATTTAATAGAATTCTATTGTATCATTATTCATTTCTTGTGGGACTCTTGTTGTTCGGTACATGTCTACTATGATGGGATAGATGAGCTTTAAACCCTCAGGTATTTTAAAGACCTCAGGGGGAACACCTTCTACTCCACTGGCACGATTGGTCTTAATGCTCTTTGCAGCAGCCTTCACTTCTGCAAAGGAGAACTATCAGAGAACAGACACGAAACTCTATAAATAATAACTGCGACATTCCTCGCAAAAGTCTAAAAGTTGAAATTGCAAAACAAGCAATCAGTGTACGTACACGCCCCAACGGTATGGAATAATATCCCAATAGCCATACGCCAATCAGTGTACACGCCCCAACGGTATGGAATAATATTCCAATAGCCATACGCCAATCAGTGTACAGGCCCCAACAACGGTATGGAATAATATCCCATTAGCCATACGCCAATCAGTGTACAGGCACCAACAACAGTATGGAATAATATTCAAATAGCCATACGCCATTCAGTGTACAGGCACCAACAACGGTATGGAATAATATCCCAATAGCCATACGCCAATCAGTGTACAGGCCCCAACAACGGTATGGAATAACATCCCAATAGCCATACGCCAATCAGTGTACAGGCCCCAACGGTATGGAATAATATCCCAATAGCCATACGCCAATCAGTGTACGTTCAGGCCCCAACGGTATGGAATAATATCCCAATAGCCATACGCCAATCTGTATACAGGCTCCAACAACGTTATGGAATAATATCCCAATATCCATACGCCAATCAGTGTACAGGCCCCAACGGAATGGAATAATATCCCAATAGCCATACGCCAATCTGTATACAGGCTCCAACAACGTTATGGAATAATATCCCAATATCCATACGCCAATCAGTGTACAGGCCCCAACGGAATGGAATAATATCCCAATAGCCATACGCCAATCTGTATACAGGCTCCAACAACGTTATGGAATAATATCCCAATATCCATACGCCAATCAGTGTACAGGCCCCAACGGTATGGAATAATATCCCAATATCCATACGCCAATCAGTGTACGTTCAGGCACCAACGGTATGGATTAATATCCCAATAGCCATACGCCAATCTGTATACAGGCTCCAACAACGTTAAGGAATAATATCCCAATAGCCATACGCCAATCAGTGTACGTTCAGGCACCAACGGTATGGAATAATATCCCAATAGCCATACGCCAATTAGCAAACTTCTTATCATTAAAAAACTTACAAACTTACAAATTTTCTTACAGTTTCCCAATCCTCAATGTCATGTGAAGGGCCGATTAAACAGATTCCGGGTCAATTGGTATATCGAGTCAAAGAGTACAACAGGGATTTTTATACTGTATGAAACTCGTTGGTTACAGTAGTGGCGGCCTCAACTCTAATTAAAACTGTCGTGTAACTTTACCCCCCCCCCCCCCCCCCAAAAAAAAAAAAATAATCTTATCCACCACAACAGTATTCGAGTCAACAGTACAACAGTATTATATTTCTAATTGTACAGTATGTATGAAGAACATAGTAGTTTTTTATTTCTTTACTACAGTACTGTAGGATTCTATGTATGCTTATGCATGTTACTATATATGATAATGTATGGTCTATGTATGTATATAGCTTTGTATGTGTAAATCAATGTGCCTTTTAAATTTCTTAGCTCTTTTCTTCAGAGTTTAACTGCACACTTACTTTTAATATTAATTAAATAATACAATACATAACTTTATTATTATTATTATGTTAAATAATGTAATGTGCTGTAATGTTATGTTTCTATGTGACAAAATTACGTTAAAACATTAAACATTAAACAATACTGTTGGCCGGCTGAGACAGTGATATCTGTTGCTAGCTCAGATGATGGTTATGTAATACTACTTAATACATAACCATCATCTTAATAGATAATTCAACATAATTCAACATAATTCATACATAATTCATATATAATTCATTGCATTAAACGTTTGCTTAATACATTGAAATTCAGGGCACTGGTGGTGGTTTTACTTTTAAATGGCAATATTAAAAATTGTTATTTAATGAATTTAATAGCATTTCCCATCAACGACCTATCGGTAGTAGGCCTATTATTGCCGTCACTATATAGATGCATGAAGCAACTTCATCAAAACAACCAGTAGCCACATTAGCTGTAATAATATTACAAAGCAACCCTAGGTAGTAAATCACTACTAACAAATTTAATAGATTTAAAGGTAACGCAATACATACAGTACGCAGACTGAGACTGCCAAAAGTGAATGCACACAAACATGGTTGGATCAAAGAGCAACATCTAGATCGTCAATCTATCCAATCTAACTTAAAGGTCGCCCTTTATAGTTCTTTTTATCGTAGATCCTTTTATTAGATAAAGTAAAATTAGTCTGGCATTTATGCTACTTATAAAAACTGAAAAACACATCCCGTGTGTAAAGGTGTATATGATTGTACCGATATTTAATGAGAGAATGGCAATGAATTAGTTTAGCCACGTTCAATTGCCAGTCACTTGAAAAGTATGCATTTATGTTAAAATTATTCTGCAGTAATTCCCTTATCGTACGAACAGTTGATGACTGCAAATAATTTTGCGTCATCAACAAACTGGTAGAAGCATATTCAAGATCAACTAGTTTTCTAAGTACATCATAATAGTATCACCCTAACACTTTGTAAGGAGTGTATCTTTATTTGTTATGTAGTTAAATATAGTAGTGGATATCAGGGATGGCCTTTTGACATCATTAACATTTATGCCAAGGGTTAGTACTTAAGAATTAAGTATATTTTAGAGAAAGACAACCGAATGTATATTAAGGAAATTAATTATCCTTAAGGCACTAAATATGCAGGAATAATAGTATGAGTAAAGGCAGAGGGGACATACACTTTTAACAAGGTCCTTTCTTTCCTTTGATATGTTATCAACAAAATTCAATAATTTTAACACGGCGCCCTTATATATGTACGCATAATACCTTATGATCTTACCATATTGGTCGGAACTCATATTTCTCGTATTTACTTATGTTATCATTTGCTGCAAGTTACTGTCGCCAGTTAATATATTATTTTAAGTTAATATTATAGTTAATATTTTATTGCCGATGATATCGGCAATAAAGTAAATAAACTTATTGCTTGAACCATATTCATCACCACGTGATCTGAGATCTACAAATGGTGGCCTTCTCGCAGTGCCGACCAGACCTTTGGTATTCTATGGGAGAAGATCCTTCTGATTTGCAGCTCCAACAATATGGAATAATATACCAAATGCTGCATCAGTCGATTCATTTAAGGTCAAAAGGAAGAAATTCCTTTATAATAGAGATTACGGCACAGATTAATTTATACTAGGCCATAATTTTATTGCGTTATGAAATGCGTGTATTTTGTTGAAACACATCATGTTTTTATTTAATATTAATATGTTTCACTAGGTTCACCATGGTGTAAATGGGATTTAATTATTTGATTTTATTTAATAAATTTTTTAATAAATTTTAAATTTAATTTTAAATAAATTTTATTAGATACTACTTGTACATATAAACTCGTATAAACTTGTATATGGTATATTATGAGTGCCTCTGATCATCACGGTAAGAGGCGCTATATAAATAAATTATTATTATTATTATTCATTACGATATAGACAAGGTAGCTGATTCTGAAAACAGTGAAGATTCTCATATCCATCAACTGACTGATATATATGACTTGGCTGGTACTGTAAGGAAGAAATCCCATAGTTTTATCTGAGTAATTACATACCCTATACCTGACAATGGCCGACTGGAACTGAAAAAGTCCCATTTCATTCCATTTGAAAGTAATTATATGATCAATATAAACCTATTGTGTTTCCATAGACTATAGTTATATTTTACCGCATTAACCTATTGATAATCATAATTATATTTATCAATAAATTAATGGAATGGTAAAAAGTTAATTTATTACCAAAATATATGAAAGCAATGAATGCAGAGTCTAAAGAGTTCCTTAACTCGATTTTCGAATAGCGATTATATAAAAAGATCAATAATTCAAACTGGGAATCAGTTGGGGTATTAATGTCAATCATGTTCCCTAATAAAATCACACAAATTACTTAGAATTCCTCACAGAAAACTGAAGATATTTACCATTAATATACTGTACTCGATAGATAGAGGAGACAAAATTAAATATGCAGGACGGATAACCATTTTATTACTACACAAAAGCAAGATGCTCTCATCAGATCAAAATAACATTGAATATAAATCACAATAATTTCATACCTCGACATAATGAACAGGAAGTTATCTGTTAAGGAAGGAAGGATATGAATGAGTACGGTAAATGGAACAGCCATGTCTAGGGACATGGAATCCGTGGGGGAATCCAAAATATACAGACAATGAGGGAAAACAGCAGGACTGTCATTATTGCTACTGATAATGCCGGAATAAGGACGCCCACGGGAAAATGAAGTAAATTGGAAAACATAGCAGATGCGATATTGCATCCCTGTCTTAAGGCCGGTTTACACGTGGCAACTTTTAGAGTAACTTCCTCGGCAACTTGTAGAGCAACCCAGGTTGCCGATCAAGTTGCTCCGTGTAAACACGTAAAAAAGTTGCTGTAAAAGTTGAGCAACTTTTACGGCAACTTGAAGGAATTTGCGTTGACGAATAATCAAATTAAATTATCAAAAACTAGCTAGTAGATAAAATGACCCACTATTTTACAGTCAAACTAGCCAAGTTGCTCTAAAAGTTGCCGGCCAAGTTGCTGGTAAAGTTACTGGTAAAGTTGCCACGTGTAAACAGCCATTAAAGTAAGTTGCTCCAAAAAAAGTTGCTAGTTGCCGAGAAAGTTGCTCTAAAAGTTGCCACGTGTAAACAGGCCTTTAGGGGACATTTTCGTTACTTCTTTGCATCATCTTGAGACATTTTCTCAATGCAATTCCTTATACCAATGAACCAAGGCGATACTAATACAGATTACAGATACTGATAACTTAACCATATCAGTGAATTATTTTATTGTCTCAATGTTTTTATCGTTCTCTAGCAACCTCTATTTCAAAGCTCAGTATCTTTCTAAGGGACTAAGGTCCATGCTCTACTTGTTGAATATGTTAAGTCGTATCGAACTGGTGACCTCCGGGTTGGAAGTCTGATACTCTAACTATTTAGCTAGCGGCTCAGGTAAAAAGGTAGACCTGGAAATACTATGTGATACTCTGTATGTCCACAATTTACCTCCTCATGACAAATAAACCATATTCTAGAACATTTTGTTTATCCCATACGTAGCTGGGCAACAATGCAATAACTCTATAATCATACCATTGTGTAGCTATTCATACATAAACAAAGTGTTCCGGAATAAAAGGGTACGTATTTATTAAATAGAATAAAATAGCCTCGCGCAGGTGCAAAACCATACAACTTTAGAACGCTCATATCTCAGGTATTTTACTACGAAATTCAAATTGTGTTACATATTTGGAATCCTTGCATGACCAGCTTTCCATTGGTACCTTGTAGCTAAAGATTGAAAGCAAAAATCAAATGTCTGGCTCACCCAGTCAGTGGTCGGGAGGTGAAACCTTTTCTATTTCAAATTTCATGCAATCTCATAAAAAATTGTCGGCGGGCGTGTTACTGAATTACGACACTATATTCGGGGTCATGGTGTATAACCTGATCATGTTACTCAGTTGTAACGACATTGTTTATTGTTTTGTTCAGGCCTCTGGCCTCTGGGACCTGCTTCTTTCCCACAATTGATAGCTAATTTTTCTAACCTTCATCCTTTAGAACCGCATTAGTTCTGTACAGACAAAAAAAAATCGCAATTTTAAATTCTTATTATACTGGTATATCTTGTTCAAATATACTTATTACTTATAGCTAGAACGCCAGGTAGAAAGGATATCACACGCATCATGTAATTGGTAAAGCACTGCACTAGCAGCAGTCATTATGAGAGATGTCGGAAACTACATCGAATATCAAAAGGAACCCATCGCTTTCGCTGTCAGAACGTCTACAACACGGTGACTGTCTCTCTGTTTCCTGTAAACGGGCCAGGGGACAATGCAACGGGTCGGTCAGGTTCTACGTCGATGCCGTCAAATATTATTAATAATACACATTGTTAATGCATGGCGGGTGGGGGTGGTATCGATGAGTGAAGCCTGTTAGAGCAATTTAGGAGGCCATACAAGGGATCAAGTTTCAGCTAATGTAATCGCCTCACTAAACTTTTGTCAAAAACATTAAATATCCCAGATATTATTTTGTGTAGCAATATTTTCGTATAAATAAATTACAAATTCCCCCAACTCATAATTGGTACATTACTAATACATTGTTGCGGCTTTTTGTATCATATTGCTTTTAGGTATATTTGTTATTAATAAATCATTAGTCAGAATTTCGCTGAAATTGCATGTAACTTGATACAGCATGCAACGTATTTACCCAGAGCTAACACGATACCAAACTAATTAATTGGTAGGCGGCGTGTGCAGTGCACTGTACATTGTACTATGGTCATCTCTAGGACGTCCATTCCCACTAATCCATTGAGGATAGATATTGCATAGGTTGTTATATGTGAACATATTATGTAATAATTATTATATAACTAAATCATTTCAATATAAAGAAATCTTTACATAAATTTTTTTATTTACATATTTTGTTGATGTTGTGAACAATATTACTCTAACTACTAGTTAGAGAATTACTGTAAACATTCAATAGATATATTTATCTGCTTAATTTGATTAAAAAAGGCCTTCACTGCCATGGCGGTTCACACAGTTGTTACTAACGATCTTACTCTTGCTTTGTGGGATTTCATAGAATTTTGGATGTCATTTTCTGAGGAAGATCCATTAGTTTCCAATAGTACGACCATGTCGCCCATTTCTACATCGACTACACCTGTACCAACAATCCCATACAGAAAATGCGACGCTGGCCAGGGTAAAAAAGTGTGTCCGTTCAGGACACAAAGCAATTGTGTCACCAATGGTCACAGATCCGTATGCCAATGTTTGGGGCATTTTTCTGGTAATAAGTGCCAGTTCTTTGATATGGATGCCCTAATGGGCGAGAGTACCAAATTAACCACCAGTCCAGAAGGCCTGCTGCCATCTTATACGATACCAATTGCTGTAGCCCTTACTGTATTTGTGATGCTGTTTATATTTTTTATTTGGTACCAGTTGTATGAAAAGAAACGACTTGTTAAAAAAACGCCAAAAGTGGTCCGTAGTCACGCCCCATTGGATAGAGCCGTTATGTATTCCCCTGATGAAGCATATACTGCCAACCCCAATGTAAGGTATAACCGTGAACAGCACACAACTGCTCTACAGCCTTTGGTTAACTTACATCTATATAAATGAATCTATCATTCTACTTTGTAAAATAATTGATATTTGAAGGAATTATTGCTCTTAACTCATTTATCCCTATTCTTTAATAATTTTTGTTTATTACAATATAATTAAGTTTTGTAGGTATAAGTATATATCGATATTAATTATTTTATATTGTTTGTTATCGTGTTTGATAACATTATATTGTTTGCTTGTCAACCATATCTCCAATAGTAACCCTATTGGGTCTGGGTGAAGGTTGAGAATGGGGGGGGGGGGGGGGGGGGTGTGGTGGGTTGGGTTGGGGGGTGATGGTGAGAAGGCCATGGGGCTGCTTCACAAGCACAACTACTTGCTTGATTGT
>JAUCBJ010004479.1:0-15054 GCA_032718475.1 Nemertoderma westbladi | reverse complement strand
AACATTGAGACGAGATCCTAGTATGTTTTATGTGGAAATTCGTCTTTCCGGGGTTCATAAAAAAACGCAATAAAACAACAATGAAATATATACCCATATAATAATATTATATTTGAATATTAATCAACACTCATTAAATACTTGTACGCGTGTTGACTCATCTTGAAATTTTTCAAAATTACTTAAAAAGTATCTTAATACTAAATTTCTAGAACACCACGGCCTAGAAATGTTTCTACGTATCTAATAAATTCGTCAAATTCTTGTTTAATAGCGAATTTCATTTTGCATCGGTACTCATTTCGATTGCCGTCATCAATATAATTGATTTCCACACCCTCTACTGGTCCATGTTTTGTCTCCAAGGATGTCTTGATCGAGGATTGTCTTGTAATAACTATTGGGACTTCATCCTCTCTTTCCTTCGCATGTCTTCTTATACTGATACAAGTTCCTTGTATCGGTCGCTTTGTCAACTGATAATATTCGATCTGAAAGTAACTGCATCGTAAGCTCATTCCCTTAAACAAGGCGGTTACTTTAAGTGATGGATCTCTTGGAATATATCCGTAATGATCGCGTTGCAATTGAATTGTAACGGTATCTTCTTGTAACGGTATACTGGGAAAAGTACTCCTTTCCTTTAAAAATATTGGTAGAGACGAACTTATAGGTAAACTATCTAGATGGCGTTTAACTAATACCTCCAACTCTTCTAAAGACCCGGGTTCAATCTTTCCCATATAACTTCCCGGCCAAATATATGCACGTATGGGATTATCAACGGCCTCAATTACATATTTTTCGTCGTGTTTTTTTAATACAATTCGACATGCATTTAGGCATCTTTTGCGGTACCCTATTGTAATCGTAGGCTTGTCAACAATATGAGGTTTTGTGAGCCGAAACGGCCGAAAAGGAGACGCCTCATATTTGTCCCAACCACCACTGCGAATAACACTTGTTTCGCCCACGGTTAAGGATTTCCCACTCACGTGTTTTGTTACCCCATTAAAATTGTCATGCTCTTCTAACCATAGTCTTTTACCATCTCTATAAAATCGGACTTTTATACACTGTATGATGCCGATGAAATTTGGGTTCTTGGGTTGCGTAATTAGGACACCTGAAAAATTCACTGGAAGCCATTTTTCTTCATACAATTTTCGAAATTCAAATAATTCTTCTTTAGTTTGGAAATATATAGAGTAACAATATTCACGAGCACTGCAGCGGTCATGCATTACTGGCATTACTGTATCCTGGGTACCCACTATTTAACCATGTTAATGGCTATTATCGTTAAGTTTTTGTTCTAGAACATAAATTAAAATTTGACAATTTCTATATCATCACGATATTCTAGAATTTTGTTTATGTTTTGGCTTGATTGTTTTTCTCACTATAATTGCTAGTGGAGTTTGTCGACTAAAAAATACTACCTTGAAAATAATTACTAGCTACACCCTGACTATATCTAATAAATAATTACTAGCTACCCTGACTATCTAATAAATAATTACTAGCTACCGTAACTCGGACATTATTCCAGACAAATGAAATTGAGGATTAAATATGATTACCCCTAATATTTTTTCATATTGTCAATTTTACTTCTTTACTCAAATTGCTTTTGGCATTACTACGGTAGGCCTATGTGTTGTTTGTGTAGGGCCTACCCATAACCATATTTTTTTTACTTTAGCTAGTTTTTGCTACTTTTTTTAGAACTATTCTATTTCATGATAGCTATAGGTAGGTAAAATTATTATGTTCTAGAACAAATATTTTTTGTTCTAGAACATTAAAAAAAAATGATTAAAAATTAGTTATTATGTGTAATACCCTAAATAGTTTATTTATCTATAAACATTAAAAAATGCAAATTATTAGGCTAGCTTGTGATTTTCCAAGTTTAGCTAACATAAAAAAAAATTCAGAAATTATTTGTTATGTGTAATCAATTGTTTAATTATCTATAAACATTAATAGCTACTAATTTTCAGGCTAGCTATTGATTTGACAAGTTAGCTATTATTTAAAAAAAACAATTTAGCTATTATTAAATAAACAATTTATTACACATAACAACTAATTTATAATATATTAATTTTTTTAAATATTCTAGAACAAAAAATATTTGTTCTAGAACATTTTTTTTTTACAAAACGATAGCTAATATGACATAGAACATTAAAAAAAGTAGCAAAAACTAGCTACTACAAAAAAATCCTGGTCATGGGTACACATACCGGTACTGTAATAGTGTCAAAGCTTTTTTACTAGCTAATACAAAATCAAAATTACTAACTATCATCTTACTGTCAGAATGTAAAATATTTGTTCTAGAACAAAAACCTCATGATAAAAGCCGTTTTCTCATGAAAAAGATGGTCAAAAAGTGGGTACCCACGGCATAGTCATGCGGCATTACTGCGGCATGACTATTTCGAATGAGGACTGTGTATCTTTTTATATCAAATGTAACATAAGATACATTATCTATTACATGTATGTTACCTGTGGTACAGCCATCTCGTCCACTACCGTAGGGTTCATTATCCCAGTCAACTATGCCAAACGGCAGTAAGCAAATTTGATCGCCGCACCTGTGCCCTTTGTAGAATTGCTGGCATCTGATCCTTCCCGGTGTATTATCACACGTATTAATTCTATCGATTGGTTCCGACTTTATTATTAAACCGGAGAAACTACCCAGGTCACCCTTCACTATTGGCTTCCACATAATTAGTAATTGCAACAAAATGTTATACTTTTATGATTTTTTCCTACATATGTTTCAATAATATGGTTAGCCTTTTAATTACTGTACCTACATGGAATAGCTACCTCAATCAATGTTCCAGAATTATAATTAAAAAATTATCGCGCAGGTACCATGCTGGTAGAAAATGAGATTAAAAGCAAAAATATAAATTCTGACTCACCCACTAAATGGTCGAGACCTCAGACTATCTCTTCTGTTTCAAATTTATAAAATCTCATTTAAGGTTTGTTTTACAATTTGGGGGGGGGGGGGGGGGTGGGGTTGTCCCCCAGCTACCTGAATTACACAACCTTGGGTTGTGACAGCCTACTGTTGAGCTGAGCTGGTGGACAGCCTTGAACTTTCTGTCTGCAAACGCCTGCATAAAGACACCGAACTTTAGAACAGGGATTTTTTAAAACATGTACAAGGATCGTGTATGGCTTACCGCATGGAATGCTATATAGAGATTTATATCAATAAGAATTAAGTTTTATTAAACTTGTTATAATATAATAAAATAAATATATTTCAAGGGCTAAGTATTAGAGAGTATGTATATTAAATCATTGGGACCCCGGGCAGTTAACAAGAGATTATCCACAGACGTAGATCATTTAAGTATAGCAGTGTTGGAAAGCGGGGAGTTCCTGAAAATTAAATAATTTTGTGCGTATAGTAATTTAGAGGCAGTTAGGTACCTTTGTACTGTTAAAAACATTTCATAAATAGGTAGCTGTAATAATTCATTAATTCTGTTTACATTCTGTTGTTATTGACAATGTGGGTCCTTAGCCCTTGAAATATATTTATTTTATTATATTATAACAAGTTTAATAAAACTTAATTCTTATTGGTAATTGCCTTACCATCCTCAATCGACTATTAACTATAGTCCGGCAGCCACAATGGTATACCGAAAATTTTTGGACGGATTCAATTTTTTTGATGTTTTGAGTTCTATAGGTCCCACTTATTGAGGAAATGGCGATTTTAAAATTTTTGACTTTGGGCATTTTGAAATAACGACCTAGTTGCTAAGGACCACGTAATTCTCATTTAAAGCATAGCAACTGCAAAACAGCATGTCATAATGGATTGAAATCTTCTACAAAGTCAATATAGTTCATTTACGAAATAATGACAATCTTTTTTGTCTGATGTTTAGATCCTGTTGCTATGGAGACGGCATTCAAGTTTAGTGTTTCGATTTCAAACGCCTTTAATTATAAAATTAGTTACAAAATATGCACCAAAGTTAGTTAAATTATGTTTATTTTATTAGCGTGGCCTTTCTGTAACTTTAGACAAAGTTCAGAATCTAAATTGGGCTGATATTTATCTCCTAACCTGACATGTTTAAGTGTTAACATAATTATTAAAGACAACAAATTTCAGCGATTATAACATTTAGGTGATGTTTCTACGGTAACTATATTTGTTATTTCCAGTTTAGCTCCTTTCTACTGTATTGTGCATCTTATCTTATTGTACCCGTATTCATAAATTGATACCGTAAGGGATAGTACAGATAAAGTGCATAACCTCAGCAAAGTCGATTAGAGTGGATTCTACTGTACAGTATAGTATGTTCCTGCGTTCCAATTTTTTAATAATTAAAATGGTACTGTATGTTTGCGTAGTTCTCTAGCAATATAACAGTTGATGATAGCTAATCGAATTAGGAAACCTAGCAATTACTGTAAAAAATTCTAGAATGACTAGTTCGAACATTCATAAGATATTATGGGTGCCACCTGCAAAAAACAGTAACTATTGTATCTGGTAAAAAAAATAGCTAGTAAAATCTCAAAAATTGATCATAAAGGTCAATAGATAAAATGTCGTTAGCGGGCCGGTAACTACATAGTTAACGGGTCGGGACTAGAGTCATCCGACTCCCCTACAGGTTGACCTCGGAGTTTACCTAGGTAATGACAAGCAAACTACTGTATAACCGAATTTAAGTTCCAGAATTGTAAGAAATCCACGCATTCACTAGCTATGCTAATAACCCAACCAAACAGGAATATTGAACCTACCTTATCACATGTGGATGAAGCGGATCATTCTACACTGAGATTGACCAAAAAGGAAATGTCAAAAGAACTAGATTATGACATAGATATCAAGAGTTATACTGGTATTTCAAACCCGGTAATGCCTTGCCATTAATAGTTTTGGCGGGGTCTGCTATTGGTCTACATCGAGCTAAATGTATTGACCATGAGTTCCTCAAAGATGTCACTATGTAATTTGGTATTTTCCTGTTCAGGACGGTGGACTTACATTAGGGGGGATGGATGCATACATTAATGAGTTTCATTGGATCCATAGGAAGTTTAAAGGTTGAAAGCGGCCTCTCTGAAGTGTATCGTGTGTATTTTGGCGGTGTTTCGAAGATGTTATCTGGGAAAAAGTTTCCACATAACTGGATGCGCATTTTCGCAGATAAATATTCTGTATTTCTTCTATTATTACATTTTTATCTGAGGGAAATTACAGGTATAACCACTTCAATTTTCATAAAATCCCCATTAAAAAACCGTACCGCAGTAATAGACGTGGGAGAAACAGTAAAAATGCATCGCGGTATCATAGGAAATCTTTTGGGAGGCCATGCATTATCTGGGTGTGACACGGTTGTGAGTATGTTTGGGATTGGCAAAGCGAAAGTCATAAAGGCTTTGGATAAAGGACTCACTCTTACTTGTTTGGGAGATATGGAAGCACCGCAATCTACAGTCTTAATGGAATGTACTAACTTTATAACTGACTGGCGTGACTGCTATGGATATACGGCATATGGGTACACAGTTAGACCACCTAGTGTAGACCCCAGAAAATATGGGTGGAGAATAGCTAACAATCAACTTTCCCCGATTGTAATCCCTGAGGGCATACCACCAGCTCCGGAATGCATTTTGCAATTAATTCGGTGTAACTGTTCATCCAAAATCCCGTGTAAATCGCAGAAGTGCACCTGCAGAAAAAATCAACCTGATTGCACAGAATTTTGCAACTGCAATAAAGATTAATGCGCAAACTTTTCGTAATCTCATATTGTATTATATTCAAACAATGAATAATATAAAATGTATAGTCTCCATATTCGCCATGCATTAACTTAATTTTGTATATTTAGCATTAAAAAGGTGTCATGCTTAAATAAACAAGCAGGAGAAAAATTATTTATATATACATCTTAAGGTAATAAATTTCTGTCAAGGTTTTAAATGCTTCAGATGTGATGTCCGCAATAAATTACTGTGGTTTCCGTGAAAACGGGTATTTGTTGCTAACCATACTTCTTCATAAAATTGATGTGGTGCATATTAATTAGGGAAACATATTATTAATAAAGTGCACAAACGAAACAAAAAACACATAAGTGTCAGTAGGCATAGTAGTTTTAATTTGGAAAGATAGAGCGATAGCTGTAGTGCCTTCGTTACCATAGCAACACTTCAATAGTTTCTCTAAAATTTTCATATTTTCGATCAAAATTACAACCAGTTCAAGCCCAACAGTTAATCGCCATTCTGATCGCTAAGCTTTCATAGAAATTACTGTAGTCCATAGAAACGGGTCATTAATTCAAATTGCCCAAGGTGTCAAAGTCCATAAATCACTTTTTTATGTTAAGAGGGACCCCTAGACACTAAAACATCCAAAAAATGTAATCCGTCCAAAAATTTTCGGTTAGGCCAAAAAGAGGTACGTGGCTGCCGGACTACTAAGAGATATATATCTATGTAGAGATATCTAAAATTGAAAAAGTTAGGTTGAGTTCCAAATCATAGTTTCTCCATTAAAATATATTATGTAAATATATAAAAAATAAATAAATAACTCGAATAAATCTGTGTTCCTAATCTCTAGAGATATCTATTTTTTTTATTATAGAGATATATCATAAGCATTCCATGCTTATTGCTTACCGTGAGATCTGGGGGCGCTATGGTGCTAGGTTGCTGAGTCCATTATAAATGTATTAATTATTATAACATGGACAATCAGAATGGACCATTCACATGTTACAAGTTAGATGTCCGCAGTATAAAGTAGTCTACTGTAGTGTAGTGTTATATAATATATTCATTTTACACTTCTAACAATATTTTTAACTTTAATCTTATTATCAAGTTTATGCCAACTGCCAAATTATGCCATTTTATTTATAATATAGTTTATGAATTTTCAAATTAAATACCTTGTTTGTTGTAATAATTTACAGGAAGATCGTGAACGTGCAGATAGGGAGCGGCATATCCGTTTGGAGGAAGAGAAACTGGAAAGAGAAAGACAAGAGCAAGAGAGAAAGAGAATGGATGAGTTGCAACGGAAGATGGAACAAGATCTGGAGCTGGCGAGGTTGAAGGAGAACGAACGGATGAAGGCGGTTGAGGAGAGGGAGGCGTCCAAGAGGGAGTTGGAGAGACAGAGACAGTTGGAGATAGACCGGGAGAAACAGAAGATGTTAGAGTCGTTGAGAGTGAAGATGCAGGTACAGTACGCGTCACGCGGTGTAGTTAGTTAGTTATAATCCACGGAACTTATTTAGTTAACAAGGTAATTGGCTATTTATGAACTCGACCTATTGATCTCTCAAAACACCTATTCGACTTCTCACATGGGAAGGGAATGTATAATTTTAGTAAAAGCATGTATTATAAAATATCCTACACCACCCCCCCCCCCCCCCCCCCCCCCCCTCCCCAGCACCAGCGTATGAGCGGTACCTGTACGTAGATCGGTAGCTCATACGATAAGTTCTTTACCTGTATTCTGATTAACTATCATATATTATAATTTGTAATAATATTCCGCCGTCCACAGGAAGCTGTTATTCATTTAAAGGCTCGCAGCAAGAGTTTGCAGTACGATTTGGCTCGACTTGTTGAGAGCGGTGATTCGTTGAGAGGAGTTGTGGATGAGTGGGAATCTAAATCGTCGTTGACGAGCAATGCAGTGCAGGCGTTGAACGCCCACTGCGCAGCGCGGTTGGAGGAACAGGCGAAAGTACAGGAGAACATCGACGGGTTAAAAACCCAAACCGTGGAGATAAATGTCGAGAGAGATCGGTTGCAGAGAGAGGCTGTGGAGAGAGTGGAAAACGACCCGATGAAGGTGAGAGTGGCGGTGTACAAGGGTAGAGGGGTCTTGGAGTGTAGGGGTAGTAGTGTAGGGGGGGGGGGGGATGGAAGGGATGGGTGAGTAAAAGTGGGGTGGTGAAGAGGAGGGGTGTTGGTGTGTGGGTGGAGGTAGGGTGGGTGGTGATGAATGGGCGGGGGATGGGGGCGACGAGGTGGGTGGTGTGTGGGATCGATTATGAGCGCGTAGGGGTGTGCGGGGGCTGAGCGGTTGATTGATATTAAAAATTTGTTGAATTTTATGTCAAGTATTTTTATACTTATTATTATTGTATTTTAACAAAAAATGACATTAAATTGGATGTGAGTTGTTGTGAAACAATTAATAATGGTATTTAATGAAATTATATATAGAATTCTATATCATCAAACATCAGATGTTAGATAATACAAAATTTGCTACGGAAGACCTTCTACGTACTTTACTGCTAAAATACATAATTCGATGCCACATTTATTTTCGCAGATGCGGTTGCGAAGTTTGGAAGCGAAGCGGGAGGAAGTCCGCGCGACTATAGAGAAACATCAGGAGCGAAATCGGAAGATGGATGTGGATATATCGAGGAGAAGTCGAGAGTTTGAATCGGCAAAGATTCGACTCAACGAGCTGCGGAGAGTTCGGGATAAGAAGATCGTTGAGACGGAGAGATTGCAGCGAGTTTACGAGGAGAAGCAGAAACATTTAGCTACAATGCAGGACGTCGCCAACGCTCGGTACAACGGCGATATATACGATACCCCGCAGGAGATCTACGATATTCCACAGGAGATCTACGATATACCCAACGCCCCGGATTCCGGGTCCGACGTTGTCGAGTACCGCGCGCTCTACGACTTTGTACCGGAGAATCAGGACGAACTCGAGTTCAGCGTCGGGGATTCCATCCGGGTCGCGTTGGGGCACAGCGGGGGCGAGCCGGGTTGGTTGGCGGGCGAGGTGGGGAGCCGTACTGGCTGGTTCCCAGAGGTGTATGCCGAGTACGTTGGGCCGGTGTCCCCCTCCAGGGGTACCGCGTCCCCCCGCGGGGGTGGGGACAGTGCCCCCCTCCGCAGGGGGGCCAGTTTCCCCCACTAGAGCCATGCTCTCATCCCCACCTGCCCCCGTCGCAGCCCCCCGTACAGTTACCTCCCCCACAGAACTCCCTCGAACATTAACAGCCGAAATATCCCCCTCCGCCACCTTTGCTGACGCCCGCGTGGATAATTCCCCCACCGGCCCCCTCGCTTCCCCCCCACTTTCCCCCTCTGGCGGCCCCCCTTTGGCCTCCCCCGAGGCTCTGAGTTCGTTGACCTCCCCTGACCCCCAACCTTCCGTCACGGTGACCTCCCCTGACCCCTCCCAACCGGCCTTCCTTCCTAATAGTCCGTCTATAGGTAGCGGGATAGACAGCGCGTTCCACACCGTTCCGTCCGTGTCCCCCGTTCCAGGACAGGGTGTCCCATGCGAAGGGACCACAGCCGAGGCGCTGTATAATTGGGTTGCCAAGAAGGATAATCATCTGTCCTTCAATAAGGGTGACGTCATTGTGTTGTTGGAGCAGCAGGATTTGTGGTGTTGCGGTGAGTAAAAGAGAAGCGGGACGGGCCTTAGGGTAGCCTCCAGTGTAAGTATATTCTTATATTGTTTAATTTCTTTGTTTCAGGCGAACTTGACGGGAATACCGGCTGGTTCCCTAAAACCTATGTGAAACTAATCTCTGAGCGAGTTCTCGGTAAGCCGCCAGGGGGCGACAGACTCAACCAACCGTCTCCGGCCCCGCCGTTGGACGACGCCCCCTCCGCCGTGCAGTGCGTCGCAACCTTCAACTACGACTCAAAAGAGGAGGGAGATTTAAATTTCAAAATTGGTGACGTAATCCGGGTTACGAGTATGGAAGGAGATTGGTGGAGCGGCGTTGTTGGTGGTAAACAGGGTTCCTTCCCTTGGAATTATGTTACGGTAAAGGAACATCAGTCACCGGAACATATGTCGGCGCAGTCTCCGGAACGGGTTCCGCAGACACCGGTCGGTGAAGTGGCTCCGTCCGTACAGAAGCTAGAGACCGTGGAATTCGCCTCAGTTCTGGCTGGTTTCCAAGGGAACGGCCCTGGACAGTTGAGTCTACAGCCTGGGCAGATAGTCGCGGTTAGGAAGAAGTACACCACCGGGTGGTGGCAAGGTGAACTGCAGAGCGCTTCTCCAGTGCAAGGTAAGCTCGCTAAGGGATGGTTCCCTGCTAATTACGTTAAAGTTATCGACAAATCAGCTGCAGATTCTTCGTCTCCCGTTAATAAGGAGACAGGAGATGCGCCCTCTAGCGAACAGGTACGCGCTACGTTTAATTACTCAGCCAATCACGACGACGAATTATCATTCGTTAAAGGAGACGTTATCGAATTGTTGAACAAAGACGACCCTGATTGGTGGAAAGGGAAGTTGGGCTCAGATATTGGTTTGTTTCCCTCCAATTATGTGTCAGTAATCAAGAAACCTGTTAGCAAGTGATAATTAGTTCAATTTATTTCACCTTTTTTTTTCCTGACTGATACATTTCGTATTACCTACCCCGTTGCATATATTTCTCTACGTAACTTTGTTAGTTAATTAATTAGTTAGTTATGTTAGATATAGCCATTTGGTTAGTTGGAGCTATGGGCGTGTACATCTGTTTTAACTATTCCGTGCTAAATATTGATTAAGTTGAATTTCCACCCCAGTTAACCCTATCCAACAATAATACTTTTTTTTTAAAAGGCATTATAAATTTAACTGCAATTTTATAATTGTTCAAGAGGTTCATAAAAAGACATAAATAATGTGGATTTAATTAAAATCCCCAAACTTGGTAACCATTAAAACAGATATAGAAATGTGCCATTTTACATAATTTCTGAAATGTGTCGAGATCAACTTCAACTGATCCAAATGAACGACGTGTTGCTTTGATCTGTATGATCTGAAATCTGATTGGCCGTCAATGTGGCGCATCTCGTTTCTAAGTAACGTCGAAAATTATAATTGATTTTATTTTAATTTTTATTTTAAGTTGAATTTATTTTTATTTTCTGTTTTTTTTTTATTCTCGCCGCATAATTATTTAAATGAGGCTGCAAAAAGTGTTTTATTTTAATTTGCTCTGTTTTGTTGACACAAAATATTTTTGGTTTTTTTAAATATTTTGTTTAACGCCCCTGGTTCAACTAACATGTGTTTTTTTTTTATTTAAGCAGCGGATTAGGTTATTTGGCCGTAACTCCGTGACCTTTGACCGCATTAAGATGAATTTTGGCTCACTTTGTTCAGAATCAGAATATATGAAGATCTTATTAAATTCCACAACAATTATATTAGCTTTTTGTTTTTTTCCTTCCCAAAAATACACATTGCAATGCATCAATAAAATGTCGAGGAACCATTTATTTGTTCTCTCGCATTATTGCTGCTGAAACTCTATAAAAACATTTTGTTTTTTACTCGCATTCCCAAAATAAATGTTTATATTTTTACGAAGCTGTGCGTGCGTGCTTAATATCTGATAAAAACGTTGAATTGTTTCTTTGGCAACAGAAAAAAGTATCTGAAGCAGTGATCTGTTTAATTTAAAAATGTCTTTATTTTTTCGAGCGCATTCCTTCGAGCCCAAATTCAAAATCTCACAGAGTTATGGACAAAAATATTATGTTGCAAAATTTATAAAAATTAACTTTAGATATGACGTTATTTAGTTTTCAATATGTTTACTTGTCTAGAGACGTTAAGTTTAATTGTTTTAGGTGCAACAGAATGGATCAACCCTGCAGTTATTATAAGTTATTATATTTATGATTTATCTGCCAAACTGGTCTTTTTCAAATGTCTGTAATAAAAAAAACTATTTATTCGGAAGTGGAAATATTATATGTATGTACTGTAAAATTACTTTATAAGGTGGATGCATGTCTTTATACGACGGTTGAGTATACTTATATGACGGTGGAGCTGAAGGTGGAAGTTAGGGGAAAATTCTGGGAAGTATTACTGAAGCATGCTTTTTAACCGACAGCTATCATCCGACAGCTATCAGCCGGCAGCTATCTGCCGGCAGTATCAGCCGACAGTAGTTTGAAACAGTTTCAACTCGAACTCAACTACAGTACAGTAACTGTGTCAACTCAACCAACGCAACAACAGCAATAAGAAAAGTAAATAAATAAATTAACCATTACATACCAGTGCACTAATATTTAGCGGCTGTACAGCTTGTTTCTTGTGTCGTTTTCTGGTAAACTGTTCCTTCCCCTAAATACCTTTCCCTGGGAACATCAAATTCCATGAAAAGGTCAACCTCCCCACTAATTTCTAAAAATGAGATGTAGCTTTTATTTTATACTTAAAAATAGTCGAATTACAAATTATGCACCTGCTCTGTACAAAATGTGAATAAAAGTGTGCAAAAGTTTAGTTTCTTGTAGGCACTTCCTATGACCAATAAATTAACATTTCTGAGCATGTACCAAATCAAAAACAAACCCATTTTCGATTTTTTTTGGTTTCATTTAATTTCACCAGTGTTTCATTCCTCTTTAATGAAATCGATAAAGGTAATCATGTGATGTCCCATACTTTACCTAAAATTGTGAAATTTTTAGTTTATTCACAGAGATGTAACTCAGCCTAATCACCCAGTAGAATGCAAAGCACGTTTGTGTTGCGTCATCGTATAAAACAATTAGTTTCATCTTCACTCCCTCAGAAATATCATGGCGGCCAATTGAAAATTGTCCCATACTTTACCATTAAAATGGCGATTATATTAGTGCACTGTATTAATGTAATATGTGAAGCCATGAGTGTTATAATACTCTAAGGTCATAGTTGGCCGTAAGAATAGGAGTCTATATTTGAACTGAGAATCATTCCTCAGTCAAGAAATCTTTGGGTTTATGCATGTAAAGTCCCATACTTTACCAAAAAATAGTGAAATTTTTAATTCATACACAGAGAAGTAGTCTAACTAAGCCCAATCACCCAGTGGAATGCAAAGCTCGTTTGTGTTGCGTCATCTTAAGAAACAATTACCTGTAGTTTCATAATCTACTCCCTCAGAAACATTATGACGGCCAATTGAAAATTGTCCCATACTTTACCATTATAATGGCGATTACATTAGTGCACTGTATTAATGTAATATATGAAACCTGGAGGGCAGGAGTGTTATAATGCTTTAGGGTGATAGTAGGGGGAAGCATAGAAGTATGTACAGTATTTGAACTAAGAATCATTCCTCAGTTAACTAATCTTTGAGTTTATGCATGTAAAGTCCCGTACTTTACAACAAACTTCAAAAAATTATGTTTTTTAGCAGATACGAAGATCGGTAAGTACAGTAATTGATACATTTTCAGAAAAATGGAAAGAATTTCTAAACCAAGTTTGGTTTTATTTCATCAATGATTGGCGGACTTATTTCGGTTTTTATCAAAATTCTGAAACTATCGGTACCAACAGACAGACTGTCGGATATGTGACCTTTGATTCCTTAAACTTCAGATTCTTTCCAAACTTTTGACAGACTTCATACGTACCAAGTTTGGTTTAATTTCATCTATAAATGACCGAGTTATACAGTATTAGCGATCAAAAAATAGACAGATGACAGACAACTCCTCAAGGGCACCCATATGCTAATAAGACTTCGGTTCAATTTGTGGGCCGCCCCACATTTTGTATCCATATCTTGGTTGGAAATACTTAGTTGCACTTTATGATTATCACTAATTATCCTGAAATTACTGTTAGGTTAAGTGTAAGAGACAATTTTGACTATAAAATTCGTACAGGTCCCGTATTTTCCTTAGCAATGTCCCATACATTACCACACAAACCACACTGTAAAAAATTAGTAATACAGCAATTCGTCTTATATTTATATTTTTATTTAAGCTTAATAATACAGCTTTATCCTAAAAAGTCCCGCCATAAGCTTCGCGAAATCAAAGCTGATATTCGAAAGTTCAATCCAAGCACAATTTTGTGCACATATGTGCTGTGGATAACATTGTACAGGCAATCAAAGTTCAAAATTGTGTACGAATGTCCCGTACTTTACTTTGGAATGAGCCTAAAGAGATATAAAAATACAAATTTTTCATACATAAAATTAAATAGATTTCGACCGAAAAGTGAAAACCTGGCATTCTTCACATTATTTTTTTTCCTGTTGTTGCCGAGATAACCACCGGGTGTACACTGTACAGTTAAAAATATGCGCACCTATATTTCCAGACGTTGAATCTCTCTAATATTAAGATGTGGTAGCTGGTGGTGAGTAAGAGAATAAAAGTCTATCAAAATATTTGGAATTTCAATTGGTTACTAATTAACCAAAATTTTTCGTTCCCTTATTTAGGAGATTTTCACCCAATCATCATTCATGTCAAATTTCACAAGAATTCGTTAATTTTTAGAAAAGCCTTTGCATTTTGAAATTTAAAATTTGATTCTTCAGAAAACGCATTTAAAGTTTTCGCTTAGGGTAATAAATTCTGTCCAATGAAATGTTAGAATGCACACAACCCCGCTGAAAATTTTGTTGCAATTGTTTTCCGGATCGGTGAGTTCATTTCAAAAATCCGTTTACTCATTTGAGAGAGTCATGTCTGTCTGTCATGCTGTCTGTCTGTCCGTCAAAATATAACCGACAGCTGAACAGAGAATGAGGATGACACAAAAAACACGAAAACTGACATCGATAATGAAATCAACAACCATGAAAACCCCCATAACAAAATGTTTAGCTAGTGGATTTGCATTCCTATTACCTTGGCAGACAGATCGCAGGACAGACAGAAACCCCGACAGACAGACATAGTAGTTTGGTTAAAAGTGAAAACTGACTTCGGAAATGAAATCAGCGACCAAATATGCTTTAGCTAGGTGGTATGATGTCCTTATATTTTGACAGACTGATCGCCGGACAGACAGATAGATAGACAGACAGACAGACTATAGACAATAGTTTTCGTTAAAAGTCTAAACTGACGTTTGAAATGAAACCAGCGACCAGGAAAACCCCCATAACATAACTTTTACCTAGAACGAATGCTTTTGTTATATTTTGACGAGACAGGGGTGGGGGGGGGGGGGGGGGGACTGGACGCAAATCCCGCCTTGAC
>JAUCBJ010004478.1:0-11373 GCA_032718475.1 Nemertoderma westbladi | reverse complement strand
TCCTCCTGTAACCCTCCAACCCCCCTCCTCCTGTAACCCTCCAACCCCCCTCCTCCTGTAACCTCCAACCCCCCTCCTCCTGTAACCTCCAACCCCCCTCCTCCTGTAACCTCCAACCCCCCTCCTCCTGTAACCTCCAACCCCCCTCCTCCTGTAACCTCCAACCCCCCTCCTCCTGTAACCTCCAACCCCCCTCCTCCTGTAACCCTCCAACCCCCCTCCTCCTGTAACCTCCAACCCCCCTCCTCCTGTAACCTCCAACCCCCCTCCTCCTGTAACCCTCCAACCCCCCTCCTCCTGTAACCTCCAACCCCCCTCCTCCTGTAACCTCCAACCCCCCTCCTCCTGTAACCCTCCAACCCCCCTCCTACCTGTAACCTCCAACCCCCCTCCTCCTGTAACCTCCAACCCCCCTCCTCCTGTAACCCTCCAACCCCCCTCCTCCTGTAACCCTCCAACCCCCCTCCTCCTGTAACCCTCCAACCCCCCTCCTCCTGTAACCCTCCAACCCCCCTCCTCCTGTAACCTCCAACCCCCTCCCTGTAACCTCCAACCCCCTCCTCCTGTAACCCTCCAACCCCCCTCCTCCTGTAACCTCCAACCCCCCTCCTCCTGTAACCTCCAACCCCCCTCCTCCTGTAACCTCCAACCCCCCTCCTACCTGTAACCTCCAACCCCCCTCCTCCTGTAACCTCCAACCCCCCTCCTCCTGTAACCCTCCAACCCCCCTCCTCCTGTAACCCTCCAACCCCCCTCCTCCTGTAACCTCCAACCCCCCTCCTCCTGTAACCTCCAACCCCCCTCCTCCTGTAACCTCCAACCCCCCTCCTCCTGTAACCTCCAACCCCCCTCCTCCTGTAACCCTCCAACCCCCCTCCTCCTGTAACCTCCAACCCCCCTCCTCCTGTAACCCTCCAACCCCCCTCCACCTGTAACCTCCAACCCCCCTCCTCCTGTAACCTCCAACCCCCCTCCTCCTGTAACCCTCCAACCCCCCTCCTCCTGTAACCCTCCAACCCCCCTCCTCCTGTAACCTCCAACCCCCCTCCTCCTGTAACCCTCCAACCCCCCTCCTCCTGTAACCCTCCAACCCCCCTCCTCCTGTAACCCTCCAACCCCCCTCCTCCTGTAACCTCCAACCCCCCTCCTCCTGTAACCTCCAACCCCCCTCCACCTGTAACCTCCAACCCCCCTCCTCCTGTAACCTCCAACCCCCCTCCTCCTGTAACCTCCAACCCCCCTCCTCCTGTAACCCTCCAACCCCCCTCCTCCTGTAACCCTCCAACCCCCCTCCTCCTGTAACCTCCAACCCCCCTCCTCCTGTAACCTCCAACCCCCCTCCTCCTGTAACCCTCCAACCCCCCTCCTCCTGTAACCTCCAACCCCCCTCCTCCTGTAACCTCCAACCCCCCTCCTCCTGTAACCCTCCAACCCCCCTCCTCCTGTAACCCTCCAACCCCCCTCCTCCTGTAACCTCCAACCCCCCTCCTCCTGTAACCTCCAACCCCCCTCCTCCTGTAACCCTCCAACCCCCCTCCTCCTGTAACCCTCCAACCCCCCTCCTCCTGTAACCCTCCAACCCCCCTCCTCCTGTAACCTCCAACCCCCCTCCTCCTGTAACCTCCAACCCCCCTCCTCCTGTAACCTCCAACCCCCCTCCTCCTGTAACCCTCCAACCCCCCTCCTCCTGTAACCCTCCAACCCCCCTCCTCCTGTAACCTCCAACCCCCCTCCTCCTGTAACCTCCAACCCCCCTCCTCCTGTAACCCTCCAACCCCCCTCCACCTGTAACCCTCCAACCCCCCTCCTCCTGTAACCCTCCAACCCCCCTCCTCCTGTAACCTCCAACCCCCCTCCTCCTGTAACCCTCCAACCCCCCTCCTCCTGTAACCTCCAACCCCCCTCCTCCTGTAACCTCCAACCCCCCTCCTCCTGTAACCCTCCAACCCCCCTCCTCCTGTAACCTCCAACCCCCCTCCTCCTGTAACCTCCAACCCCCCTCCTCCTGTAACCCTCCAACCCCCCTCCTCCTGTAACCTCCAACCCCCCTCCTCCTGTAACCTCCAACCCCCCTCCTCCTGTAACCTCCAACCCCCCTCCTCCTGTAACCTCCAACCCCCCTCCTCCTGTAACCCTCCAACCCCCCTCCTCCTGTAACCCTCCAACCCCCCTCCTACCTGTAACCTCCAACCCCCCTCCTCCTGTAACCTCCAACCCCCCTCCTCCTGTAACCTCCAACCCCCCTCCTCCTGTAACCCTCCAACCCCCCTCCTCCTGTAACCCTCCAACCCCCCTCCTCCTGTAACCTCCAACCCCCCTCCTCCTGTAACCTCCAACCCCCCTCCTCCTGTAACCTCCAACCCCCCTCCTCCTGTAACCCTCCAACCCCCCTCCTCCTGTAACCCTCCAACCCCCCTCCTCCTGTAACCTCCAACCCCCCTCCTCCTGTAACCTCCAACCCCCCTCCTCCTGTAACCTCCAACCCCCCTCCTCCTGTAACCTCCAACCCCCCTCCTCCTGTAACCCTCCAACCCCCCTCCTCCTGTAACCTCCAACCCCCCTCCTCCTGTAACCCTCCAACCCCCCTCCTCCTGTAACCTCCAACCCCCCTCCTCCTGTAACCTCCAACCCCCCTCCTCCTGTAACCTCCAACCCCCCTCCTCCTGTAACCCTCCAACCCCCCTCCTCCTGTAACCTCCAACCCCCCTCCTCCTGTAACCCTCCAACCCCCCTCCTCCTGTAACCCTCCAACCCCCCTCCTCCTGTAACCCTCCAACCCCCCTCCTCCTGTAACCTCCAACCCCCCTCCTCCTGTAACCCTCCAACCCCCCTCCTCCTGTAACCTCCAACCCCCCTCCTCCTGTAACCTCCAACCCCCCTCCTCCTGTAACCTCCAACCCCCCTCCTCCTGTAACCTCCAACCCCCCTCCTCCTGTAACCTCCAACCCCCCTCCTCCTGTAACCCTCCAACCCCCCTCCTCCTGTAACCTCCAACCCCCCTCCTCCTGTAACCTCCAACCCCCCTCCTCCTGTAACCCTCCAACCCCCCTCCTCCTGTAACCCTCCAACCCCCCTCCTCCTGTAACCTCCAACCCCCCTCCTCCTGTAACCTCCAACCCCCCTCCTCCTGTAACCCTCCAACCCCCCTCCTCCTGTAACCTCCAACCCCCCTCCTCCTGTAACCTCCAACCCCCCTCCTCCTGTAACCTCCAACCCCCCTCCTCCTGTAACCTCCAACCCCCCTCCTCCTGTAACCTCCAACCCCCCTCCTCCTGTAACCCTCCAACCCCCCTCCTCCTGTAACCCTCCAACCCCCCTCCTCCTGTAACCTCCAACCCCCCTCCTCCTGTAACCTCCAACCCCCCTCCTCCTGTAACCCTCCAACCCCCCTCCTCCTGTAACCCTCCAACCCCCCTCCTCCTGTAACCCTCCAACCCCCCTCCTCCTGTAACCTCCAACCCCCCTCCTCCTGTAACCTCCAACCCCCCTCCTCCTGTAACCTCCAACCCCCCTCCTCCTGTAACCTCCAACCCCCCTCCTCCTGTAACCCTCCAACCCCCCTCCTCCTGTAACCCTCCAACCCCCCTCCTCCTGTAACCTCCAACCCCCCTCCTCCTGTAACCTCCAACCCCCCTCCTCCTGTAACCTCCAACCCCCCTCCTCCTGTAACCCTCCAACCCCCCTCCTCCTGTAACCTCCAACCCCCCTCCTCCTGTAACCTCCAACCCTCCCTCCTCCTGTAACCTCCAACCCCCCTCCTCCTGTAACCTCCAACCCCCCTCCTCCTGTAACCCTCCAACCCCCTCCTCCTGTAACCTCCAACCCCCCTCCTCCTGTAACCTCCAACCCCCCTCCTCCTGTAACCTCCAACCCCCCTCCTCCTGTAACCCTCCAACCCCCCTCCTCCTGTAACCCTCCAACCCCCCTCCTCCTGTAACCTCCAACCCCCCTCCTCCTGTAACCTCCAACCCCCCTCCTCCTGTAACCTCCAACCCCCCTCCTCCTGTAACCTCCAACCCCCCTCCTCCTGTAACCCTCCAACCCCCCTCCTCCTGTAACCTCCAACCCCCCCCTCCTGTAACCTCCAACCCCCCTCCACCTTGTAACCTCCAACCCCCCTCCTCCTGTAACCTCCAACCCCCCTCCTCCTGTAACCCTCCAACCCCCCTCCTCCTGTAACCTCCAACCCCCCTCCTCCTGTAACCTCCAACCCCCCTCCTCCTGTAACCTCCAACCCCCCCTCCACCTTCTGTAACCTCCAACCCCCTTCCTCCTGTAACCTCCAACCCCCCACCTCTGTAACCTCCAACCCCCCCTCCTGTAACCTCCAACCACCCACCTCTGTAACCTCCAACCCCCCTCCTCCTGTAACCTCCAACCCCCCTCCTCCTGCAACCTCCAACCCCCCTCCTCCTGTAACCTCCAACCACCCTCCTCTGTAACCTCCAACCCCCCTCCTCCTGTAACCTCCAACCCCCCTCCTCCTGTAACCTCCAACCCCCCTCCTCCTGTAACCTCCAACCCCCCTCCTCCTGTAACCTCCAACCCCCCTCCTCCTGTAACCTCCAACCACCCTCCTCCTGTAACCTCTAACCCTAACACCCTCCTTCTGTAACCTCCAACCACCCTCCTCCTGTAACCTCCAACCCCCTCCTCCTGTTACCTCCAACTCCCCCTCCTCCTGTAACCTCCAACCCCCCTCCTCCTGTAACCTCCAACCCCCCTCCTCCTGTAACCTCCAACCCCCCTCGTCCTGTAACCTCTAACCCTAACACCCACCTTCTGTAACCTCCAACCAACCCCCCCCCCCCCCCCCCACCCTCCCTCCTGTAACCTCCAACCACCCTCCTCCTGTAACCTCCAACCACCGCCCTCCTGTAACCTCCAACCCCCCTCCTCCTGTAACCCCCCAACCACCCCTTTTGATTGATTTTATTACACCTCAACGGGCATCTTTCAGTACATTTGGGCTTTATTTAGTTTTCTATTTATGTTTCAGCTGATATAAAAACGAAGAAAGAAAAACTTATTAAGAGTATCGTCAGTCCAGGCATCGGTCTGGATGATGGCGATGATGGAAAGCCTTTACGGAGCGTGGTTGCCAAGCAGACGAAAAGTCGTAGTATCGATAGTAGGGTAGAGGTGGGGCACGGGCTTAGTAAACATGGGGGAGATCGTAAGGTGTCAGACCGGGGTGTCAAGGGCGCAGATCGTGGTGCTGAAGGGGGTGTTAATAGGAGTGTCAAAGTGTTACCGGTAGACGGCGCAAACAATAGTGTCGGTAGTTTAGTTGTCACTAGAAAAATCAAAATGGCGTCTAAGGTGAGAGGTAAAGATGTGAATAAGGGCCATAATAATAGGGATAAGGAGGTCTCTGGTGGAAATAAGATTAGGGGTCAATCTGGTGGTAAGGGGGTAGTGGGTAAAGTTAGTGGTGATAAGGGGGTAATAAAACAATTGAGTGGTATGTTGGGAGGGGGTGAATCTGATGAGGCTGGTGATAGTGTTGGTGAAAGTGGTGTAGAATGTAGACAAACCAGACGAGAAGATCAACTGGATGACTATTCAGGTAAGGTTTGTGTTGGTGTTAACTTGATCAGTGGGTTGAGAGAGGAGGCTCGTAAGCACTACGTGGAATCGAGCTTTGCTATTAAAAATGATAATGATCTTGACAAAGTCAAGACTATTGATAATGACACAGGAGAAGGTGAGCTAAATGGTGAGGAATGCGGTATTGGTGGCTCCTCCGTAAATATAGCTAAGATTGATAATGGTCCGTATTCAGCAATAGGTCTAGATAATGATAACGCCGATGATGAGAAAGATGTGGCTGATAACTTCAGTACCATCGCGGTATATGGGGAGCAAAGCGTTCAAGGCTTTGATATTGAGGACATCTTAGACAGAGGCATAGTAGAGACGAGTGATGGTGTAGATGTCATTGGGGAGACTGGTGCTTCTGGTGTGGAGAAGGATGTAAGTGATGATCAAGCGCATACCTCTACTGCTTGTGATAACAGGTTGTCACACATGCCAAGTGTATCACCTTCTCATAGCATCCTTCCTGCGGTTAGCAAAGATGAAGATATGTGTCTCAATGAATCTAAAGGTGACAACATGATAATGTCACCAAATCATATTCAATCAGATGAAAATCGTCACAAATCGCCCCCAAATTTGCTTCAGTTAAATTCATCCCGGTTCAGCATTAATGGATTCTTGGAAAAATCCAAATCTCCCACGGGGGACCAAGTTATTTCAGGTAGTGATGATCATCAAGAGCGACAAACTTTCCAGCAGATAACGTCGAAGTCAAGACGTAGTGCGTCTCAGGAAGTAAATAGAGAATCATCGCCTCCTGTTGTATCTAAAGTCCTTCCAGTTTCTGGTTCTTATGGCCCCAAATCAATTAACGAGGTGGAAAAATTCACAGTGGAACTACCAGCAAAATCACCTACTGTATCACGCCGACGCCGTAAACAATCGTCCAAAACATCAAAACATTCTCCTTCTATCTCACCTAAGCGACGGCGATCATATTCCAAATCTCCTAAGGTTAAGTCGCCTGTTACAACTAATCGTCGGCTTAGACGCTCATCATCTATTAGTCCGCATCAGATCTCACGATCTCCTGTAAAGCAGAGGAGCTTCCCTACCACACTAAAAAGTAGGCATTCTACCACTCCTGAGAAAGGCCACAGATACTCCCCTAGTCCTGAGAAACGTCACAGAATCTCCCCTACACCAGAGAAACGCCACAGACGGTCGTTAACTCCCGAAAAATATCACAAGCGATCCCGAACTCCAGAGAGTAAGAACCGTATTTCCCCTGTTAAACGGAAGCGCTCCTACACACCTGTTAAACGCAGATACTCTCCCTCCCCCGAAGGAAACAGGAGGCGATCTCCCTCTCCCGAGAGGCGCAGGCGTACTCCAGAAAGGCGCCGACGCTCGCGATCTCAGGCCAGACGCCGTGGACGTTCACGAACCCCGGAGAGACGCCGTGGACGTTCACGAACCCCGGAGAGACGCCGTGGACGCTCACGAACCCCGGAGAGACGCCGTGGACGGTCACGAACACCGGAGAGACGCCGTGGACGCTCACGAACACCGGAGAGACGCCGTGGACGCTCACGAACTCCAGAGAGACACCGTGGACGCTCACGAACTCCGGAGAGACGCCGTGGACGCTCACGAACTCCGGAGAGACGCCGTGGACCCTCACCATCTTCTGTAAAGCGTCGACGAAGTCCAGGGCGGCGTAAACGATCCATTACTCCTGAGAAAAGGCGTCGTAGAGCATCGCCAACGCCACCACCTCGTCGACGTAGGAGATCTTCCACAGAAGAGCGTGACACCCGTCAATCTATGTCTCCGGGGCAACTGAGAACCCGGTCCCCTAAACGCCGCAGTGGGGTGACTAGACGGTCGAGTAGCGGCCGCGACCTCGAGGTGACCATCGAGCAAGATGAGCGGCGTGCTCGGGGTGGTCGCGATCCCGAGCTGGTCAGTGTGGTCCGCGATGCACTCGCGGTGAGTAAACGGTCGGAGGCGACAGTCCGCGAGAGACTCGGACGAGAACCGAGTCCCCGACGGCGGTTGACGAGGTCCCGAAGTAAATCCCTCGTCAGTCAGCCCCGTCGACGTCGCAGATGGTCCCCTTCATCAGGGGAAGAGAGACAATCGGTAGTTACTAAGCAACGTGTCACTCAGGTTCCGAAGAGGAAACTCCACAGACGAGTAGCGTCATCATCTTCCTCGTCGTCTTCGTCATCAGATAGCTCCGGATCTAGCAGCGACTCTGGGAGTAGTTCATCCGGAAGTTCGTCATCTGGGTCGAGTAGTAGCGGAAGTTCCGATGTGTCTAGCAGTCCGGTGCGACCGAAGAAACAACCGGTGCGACGTAGGTGAAGCAGGTCCGTCCACAAATGGGGTAAAACGCAGAGGAATGCACAGCAACGGGGGGCAATAGGGTTATCTTGGGCACCGCTGTATACAAAATCGTGTGTTTGGGTAATTCGAAGAAGTGATAATGATAATCAATTCCTCATCAATTCGAAGATGTGATAATGATAATCAATTACTCATCAAAGTATTTTATTTTTTTGACAAAAACTCTTCAATCCTAAAGGTTGATCTCACATTGTGTGACTCATTTTAATTATATACTTAGAATGGTGTGTTACAGATTTTAACCAATTTAATGTAGCTTGTATCTAGAAGAGACTCTTTATGGATTAAGTTTGTGATACAGTTATATTATCGACTGTTATTGTACTCAAATAATCTTACGATTAAATTCATTACTCGAAATATTTATTTAAACATAATTATTTCTCACATTATTTTATGATTTAATGGGATGATTTAAGGTACTGGGAATGTAGTTCTGAAAAACTTTGGAAGAAATTTGGAAAAAATTAGGAAGGACTATGGGTAAGGGGGTGGGGGGATGGTCACAAAAAACTCTTTCTTATGGATATTTTAAACTTTTTCTATCGAAAAAGTACCGATCGGTTGTCGATGGCGGACCTATATAACAGCGTATAAAGTATTTCCAGTCGGCCCAACCTTATCGAAGGTTTTCATCGTCACAGATTACTTCCGAACTTGAGGTCTACCGTATCACTATTGTCGAGTTCACAGTAACATAATAAATATTAAGTGGCCTTTTTTGTCCAGCATTATTATTTGCCGAGCGTAGCGAGACAAATAAGAAAGCGAGACAAAAAATGTAACTTTTTGACACCACACAATGTCGTTTTATTTGTTGTAAGTCTTCTCTCACTTAATGTTTAATCCAGGCCCACTATGGCCCATAAAATACAGTAAAAACAGTAGTAAGTAAGTAAGTAGGTTAAACAGTAAGTTCAGAGCACAAAAAATTACGGTATTTAATTAACTAATAATAAAAATTATGAACAAAAAATAATAAATAACGTGAATTAAGGGAATACCTGCCCGAGCCGGGAATAGTACACACACACAATGTCGAAAAACTGAATAAACAATACACAACAATATTAAAAATACAATATTACATAAGAATAGTACACACACACAATGTCGAAAAACTGAATAAACAATACACAACAATATTAAAAATACAATATTACAGAATACAATAATTATATTCTGTATAAAATAATTCTGAATAATATTACAAAGTACAATATATAATCTATTAAACTGCACCGGCACCAATTATACGGCTGGAGCGAAAAGTAGTAAGTGCTACTGTTTGGACTATCTCATTCTCTGATGACCTCACACGGCGCAACAAGGACTGTCGAGCATTGTAAAGGATATGAACTAGTTTTGGTACCCCACACATGTAAGATACACTACAATCATATTTGAAATCAAAAAGCTTCCTAATTATATTATTATATGCAACATTGAATCTGTCATAAATAGAAATGCTGTAATTACGCCCAGCCCAAAGAGATATGCAGTAAACTTGAGAGCAGAAAGAGCGAAAAAGCCTAACTTTAACAGATTGAGAGCAGTGATAGAATTTCCTAATTAAAAAATTTCCCCGCCGGTAAAGACTTGATAGTTGATTCAGTATGTCAGAGCTATCATCTTGTATTTACTTACTGTATCAAGAACCCTACCATTAATCAAAATAATATATACGAGAGTGTTTTTGTAAGACTTTGGTATGAAATACATGAACTTTGACTTCTTTACATTAATAACTATTGAGTGCCTATCTGCGTAGTCTGAGTATGTAGCTATAAGTTTCTTAAGTCCGTAAATAGAGTTTGAAACCAAACTAAGGTCATCTGCATACATTAAATGGTTACAGCGCTTATTATTTAATTGACATCCTACGTTACTCTGGTTAAGTTCAATACTTAAGTCGTCCATATACAGTGCATATAAGTAACCTGATAAGATACCCCCCTGTTTCGTCCCGTTAGTTACGTTAAACCTACATGAAGTGCACCCGCCCCACCTAACTGCCAAACTTTGAAACCTATACCAGTACCTAATTAACCTAATATAAAATAACGGAATGTCGCGCTTTATTAACTTAGAAAGCAGCTTGTAGTGATTAACTAAATCAAAAGCTTTAGATGAATCAATAAAACAATCGTAAACTGTCGTTATCTAAATAGTACTGTATTATTTCTTTTAAAGTATATACACAGAGTTCCGTGCCTAATTTAGCTTTGAAACCGAAATGTGAATCAGATGTGTTAAGTTTTTCCTTAAATCTACTCAGATATACTAGTTCTAGAATTTTACTACTTATATTTGCTAATGCTATCCCTCTGTAATTATCAAAACTTGTAATGTCATCATTCTTATCCTTTACAATGGGCAGAATGTTACATCGCATGTGGTCATCAGAGACATAGCCGTGGAAATTGGCAATGGTATAAAATATCGCTAAGTGAGAAAACAAACCAGCCGTACCATTGGTGTAATGCTCACTGACCAGACCATCAGGTCCAACTACCAACTTTACCAGGGGATAAGTTATCTACAGCCAATGCGATTTCAACAGTAGTAATGGTCATTCGTTTATCGTATTTAATACCCTTAAAAGGATTCTCTACCATCTCTTTGTCAGAGTCGCTGTTAACTTTGTTATTCAAATTAGAGAACTTTTCGTGGAATAGATTGCAAATGTCCTCCTCTCCAATCGCGTTACCAACTTTACTAGACTGAGGAACTTTCGTATTACAATGTTTTTTAACATTTTTCCAGAAATCGTTTTGTTTCTCAGAATACAGCAACTCTGCAAGTTTATCAGCACGTAACTTACTGTCATTGCGCTTACACTGCTTTAGAGCACGTTTAAACTCAAATTTCGAATTTATATATTCATAGAAAATTGGTCCGGGTCGGGGGCACCCATTCATTCTCCAAAGGCGGAAAAATAATCGTGATTCCTGATATTTATCTTTAAGGAATTCATTCCATCCAGGAGTAGGCTGAACTACTAGGATCGGCATGCTGCATTGCAGCTGCATTTTTCAGAATGCTGTGCCGGCTTATCGACAAAATTGCACCGCCACAACTCCCTATCACCCATGACATTTGCTAGATCATCCGCATCTTCAAGGCCAGTGTCCTTTAATATGCGTGTCAAGAAAGTCATGGGCTGTCCACCATGCTTATTCACTCCATGAGGCTGCCAAAGTACAAGATTATGCACTGGCTGGTCCTCACGGCGAAAGCATTGTCCTGCAAAGCGGAGGCGATTTTGTTCTAGTGTCAAGCTTGGAGGAACCAATGAGACACCTCCAATGTTATATAGTGTCTGGTTGGAGATGTGTGCATTGTACTTGACACAATGAACCCGGCGTAGCATTCTTGTGAATGTGCCATCCAGAGATTTGGTGTCCTCAGCAGAGAGAT